>PNEQ01132060.1:0-13877 GCA_003012365.1 Medauroidea extradentata
GGAAGTGTTGTGTCGGTGGCACAACTGACGAGAGTGTCGGGGTGCTGAGAGGCTGCAGAGAACATCACTGGAAGTGTTGTGTCCGTGGCACAACTGACGAGAGTGTCGGGGTGCTGAGAGACTGCAGAGAATATCACTGGAAGTGTTGTGTCGGTGGCACAACTGACGAGAGTGTCGGGGTGCTGAGAGACTGCAGAGAATATCACTGGAAGTGTTGTGTCGGTGGCACAACTGACGAGAGTGTCGGCGTGCTGAGGGGCTGTGAAGAACAATACTAGAAGTGTTGTGTCGAGGAGAGCTGTGACTAGAAATATAAGGGGACGGTCTACCTGGTGATTCAAGAGAAGGAGTGCTTCGTTAGTTTCTGTCAGTAGAAGAATGGTGTTTGTGGTGCATTCTGGATGCTGCATAGAGGACTATGACTCACCGCCACCTAGGGCTAACAATGTTGTACACTGGTGATTAGTTAGAGAATGAGATTTTGATAGCGGATTGAACTGGTAACGTGAATGGTTGTTCTAATTTTTGGTACGTGTATATTTCGTATGTTTGTCAGAGCCAATTGACGCGTCTTTTAGTGAAGTTGTGTGTATAACAGGGTTGTTGAATTCGTGATTCATTGTTTTCAGAGATCTGTTGTGGTACTTGTGTGTGCATTTTGATTACTAGTAAATGTAAATTAAATTAAAATGTTTTAAATTAATAAGTCTGTCATCTTTGTCGATTGCAAAAATGAAGTAAAAGGATCATGCAAAATTGTAACAATAGTTTCAGATGTACGTAGGGGAATGTGACGTGAACACATTTTTGTTACGCAATGGACACATGAAAAATAGTCAGAGATTAAAAAATATTGTAGCAAATGATTACTTTGATCATATTCGTACTTGTTGTAAAAGTAAATTTAAATATGTTAGACCTATATTTTACTGAATTTTTACAAAGTGTAGTCTTATGCAGGGCAAGAATTTCATCTGTATTAGAACGTTTTCTGACGGTATTTGTTTGAGGTGATTTTTAAGGGTAGTTTTGTGACTTCAAATAAAAGAAAATGTGATATTATTAAGAAAACTGGAGGAATATATAAGTTAAATATATTTTAATACAACAGAACATAATTTTGAAAACTTTATCATGCAATGTAACGCAATGCAAATTTCAACAATTTAATTAGTCACGTTAGCGTGCAGTGATTACAATGCTTAAATATGTCATAGGAACTGCATGAAAATATTTGATTGAAGTAGGACCTTCCGTTTGCCTTTTACCCCACATTAATATTCGGGTCAGTAAAAAAATGGTATAATTACATGCAAATTCCTCAATGCATTTCCATGAAACTCCTTAATTGTGTATTCGTGTCTTTGAGATACATTGCAAAATGTAAACCAACAAGTTAATATTGTGCGATTATGAAATTTGTAAAGTAAAATATTAAATAAAATAAATAAATAAAATTTAATTTTACCATATTTGTATTTTTGTTATAACTATGCTGTTCCTTCTTTACTCTTTTCTCGTACCAGTGCTTGCTACAACTTGACTAAATTACATAATATATAAAGTAGCTTTGAACCACTTGGACGTTCATAAGGACGATGTTTGCTTGACCATAAACACTACAATACCTTGGCACTTGTCCAGGAGACAGGCCTAGGCACACGGAATAAACTGCTCTCCAGCTCTCCCCAGCTAACACTTAATTAGAGCCAGGCACGTTTCCAAAAACACCCATCATCCCCTTCCTTCCCTTCACCACACTTCCTGTTGTAGGGCGTGTCTGATGTATCTCCCTTCTCCCTGTCTACACTACCCCTGCCGTTCAGACTTGTTTGTGGCAAGCGGGGCTGCTCAATTCATCCTTTCAGAGATATTCTTGCAAGGCGCCTGTGACGAGGGAACGACACACAGAGAGAAAGCGAGAGAGAGAGAGACTACGAGTGTGAGAGTGGGAAAGAGACGAGGTTCGTTTAAGGTAATGGGTGCATGGAAAACAGAACATTTTTTAAACTACACATGGTGCCTTTTGGAGGAGCCTCTGTGGATAACTGCATATGTGTCCTGACAACAACATTGGTAGATGTAACAGTATTTATGAGGAGTTTGTGAGAACTTTAGAACCACACGCAATCTTTCAGAAAACCCGCTCATGAGCACGCGATTTAGGTCATATCGTAATCAGGGCAGGATTTAGGCTTCTAGGCGCCTTAGGCCTGTCAGTCTAAGGGGCCCCCCCCCCCAGCCACTGTTTCCAATCCTTCCTTAACAACTGGCGTCCTTTTACAATTTTCAGTAGCACATTATTTAAAATTACTCTACTCTGTCCTCTCGCTATGCATGATAATAACGATATTGCAGTAATTCAGCTTAATTGTAACACGGTTATTTGAAAATAAATAGCTGGATTGGCCATAGAGCAGATAAAACTATTAGGGACAGCGTATGTCAACAATGCCAAAATTAAAGCCATTTTAAAATTTTTTTACTGGTCGCCAAATTGTCACTTTTAGAAAAGCGATGAGAAATTCTTCAGATGTTTTCCTCGATAAAAGAGCGCCCTTGTGAATGTTGCGCCCTAGACTGCTATAATAAACATATAGCAGTTTTTCGTTCCATAATGTCTATAGGAGATAAACACAAAATATTGTATCGATATCTCAATTATTCACCAAATTGTGCATTTTTGTCTTGACCAGGAGTGGTATCAGAAATGCTATTAATAATTTCTGTTTTATCTTTGACTCTGTGTTTAACAATTATTATAAACTCGTGTAATGTAAGTAGCTACTAATTATTAGCAGTAAGAGAAAATCATACGAGTTAGACGTAAAATAAAATAAGAACGAATTTATCCTAAACATATATTTGCCATTATCTCATAATACCTTTTTAATACTAAGGCCTTTATTCCAGTCAACTCCTCAATTACAGCTACCAATGGTGTGGTCAGGACACGTAACTTCAACTAGTACCAGTAACCATAGGAGTCACGCCAGAAGACACCATGTGTGGTTTAAAAATTGTTCTATTTTACATACCTACATAAGGGAGCTCACTATAAAAATTTTTTTATTAAATACTGTTAATGCGAAGTTATTTTTTCTTATATATATATACATATATATATATATCCTGGCTAGTTTTTGCACAGTTATGTAAAAAATAATGTTTATGTATGTAAATATGTAATAAATCAATTTATTAAACTTGAATTTACGTGGTAGAAATCCCCAACCCTAAATACTTTTGAAGAACAATTCGTAAAAGTAATTTACGGGAAACTCATGTCCAGTCACAAATCAAAATAAATCAACATTTTGTATACACGTAAATTAAACTAACCAGAAATGTTTTTATGAACTTATTAAATATAATTTTGAGTATTTCATTTAATACGATATAGCTTATCATAGATAGTTGATTTTTAATATTTTTATGTTTAAAATCTGTAAAATATTATTTATGACCTACATCATTCTTGCAAGAATTATAACATGTAGACGTTTGAGTACAAATGATAGTTATCAATTACAGTTAAAGTCAAAAAACAATTTTAGCTTAGTTTATAAAATAATGAAAATTTTTCTGGAGAGCAATATTAAGGGCTGGGGTGGATTGCGGACTATGATTTGAACGTGTCAGAGAAACCACCCCACATAGCGAGAACCATGCTCTCCCGCCCCTAACCTCAGTACACTTTATTAGTTTCCTCCCCTGAAGTTTTTCAACTAATGTAATTTCTACGCTGGAGAGGTCGTGGTGTAGTGTCGCCCACCCCCATCCCCTCCCAAACTTATCCTCTGTCGCAACCAAACAACCCTTACCGAGCTTCCGACTTGCGAGTCAGCCCGCGCCCCACATTTTCCTCGTTTCCTTTCCTTCTTCCCCTCTCGCCCTCCTATCTCCCTGTCTGTCCCCTCTTCCAGCCAGCAACACGGCTGTGCCCTGAATTAAATGAAATCCCCCGGCCTGAAAAGTAAAATGTAATTCCTCTTCTGATTGGAACAAAGTTATTCAGATTTCTGACTAGAGAGAAAGGTTCTTCTGCAAGATCTGCTCCTGTGTTCATTTTGTGGTTACTTACAGAACATCTGCAGCGGGCGAAGAAAACAGACAGCAGAGGTCTTCATACTAAGACTTCTTATGTATAATGACGATGCTTCTAAAGTTCCTGTTTCAGTTTATAACGTTTCAGTCTGTGCGACTCATACAGAGCCCTCCAACCCTAGTATGTTGGCATGTGATCTGCAATATATGCAATACAGGTGTGAGGTGGGAGGGTTTTGCGAGCGAGGTCTTAAATGCCAGTGAGTATCTGCCATACAGATTTTTTCATTAATCCAAAGCGGTTTACTTTCTCTTGGAATCAGATGAAAAATTAAATATCAACTTTAATGCTTGATGAAAAATGTCACCTTGTATTTAAACGAAACAATGTTATATTAAATTCAGTTGGTAAAAGAAGTCATGGTGATAGTAAGAAAGCTTGTATTTTGTGTCTATATACGCAGTAAAAATATATTATTATAGAACTTTTTGAGTTTTCGTAAACACCTGTAAATACAAACATCTTATTACAAACCGCAAACATTTCAGTCTATTTTGAAGTTTGTGTTAATGAGGTTCCGCTGCGTGTGTGTGTATATGTATGTATATATATATATATATATATATATATATATTTATTTATTTATTTATACATACATATCGACAAACTGAATTATTATTAAGGACTTGCACCACTGTGGGCAAATGTTTCTGTGTCGCTTAAACTTACAATAAAACAAAGAACTGGACACGGAAAAATAAACAATTACTAGATTTCCTTAAACTCTTCGTGTGCTTGAATACGGGATCAAATACCATTCCCTGGAACGTTGCATCTGTTGTCGAAGGAAGCCGGATGTGTTTGTCTGAATTGTACTTCATGTGCTTACTTCCGTTCAGATCACTGTGATTGTTTGTGACGTCCTCGTTTCCGTTCAGTTTCGTGACTATTGCCGCGAATATTGTTTTGTTACTCGTCTGGTCATGCAGAGTGCATTCCTGCTTCGGAATTATACCTGCGTCTAAATATTGGATTCAAAATTGTCAATATTTTCTCGAGTCTGTTTCATTTTTTGTTATATATTTTTGTTTAGATACTCGGGCATATTTTCTTGCAATACTGTAAAGCCATTATACTTATTCAGTTTTTTAAACACTTCCATTGCAAAACTTGTTCGAAGATAATTAAGAAGGATGACATTTTTATATTTTTAACAAATAATATCAATAAAGTAGAATACCTGGTAGCTAGGCTATAACACCTCGTATGCAGTTTTATTACTGAGCGCTGTAGACATCTGTGTACTTCGAAGGACGACATGAAATGAGGTCTTACAATGGAGAAGCGCCGGAATGAGAGGGTGGGGTAAACGGAATATCCCTGAGAAAATCCGCCGACCAGCCACATAATTCGGCACGAATCCCACATGCGGGATTATTAACTTATATATTTACATCGGTTCAGCGTTTTTATTTTGTTCCAAAACGAAAATTATAATCATGTGACACTTGTGCACCGAATAAGGCTGCTGTAAATATTTCTTACTGTAGAGAATAGTCAATCATAATGAAACCAGAGAACCAAAGTTGAAAATTAATTAACAACAATAACTGAATCAACTGTTGGTTATCACGCTAGACAAACGAAAGAGAAAATTGAGTTTAGAATTATGGGTTAGTTACTATTAAGTTAAGTGTACGTTATATTTCGTCAAGCCTCGGAATTTCGACAGATACAACTTGTGCTAATTTTGAAATAAATGTATTTTCAATCTTCAAAATATATAATTGTAAGTTTATTTAAATCTGTAATTTTTCTCATAATGACAGTTTCACCAATATTCCTATTAAATTCTATAAATATGTGATTATTTTGCTAGATTCATTTTGGAAGTAAATCCTTCGTCTAACCAGTAAATATTATATTGTAAATTAACTCCTCCTAGTAGCATAGTCATTCAGTTTTGTCTATTTGTAGATGATGCATCTGGTTGAGTGTTTGGTAACTACTTCCTGTGCAAAGTTCAGCCTCTGTGACAATACCCCGTGAGGTAATATGAAGCCTTTTGATTAAGATTCTTTGGTTTATTTTCTTGCCAAGTGAAATGTTTACCGCTGAGTTTAGTGTACTGCCAAGACTTTAAAATAAGTTTCGTTACAATTATATTGCGACCTTTATTTAAACTATATTTTATATATTGCGACTGTTAATTATGACAACAGGTACATAACTGTAATGTATTGCCACGACATTTATAAACTACAACTTCTAATATCAAGTCAATAATATTCGTTAATTTAAGGCACGGAAACATTGAGGTTGGCGCTTAGCTCAACAATATACCAGTATGTATTCCTGGTATGGACACAGAGAACACGAAAACTTTCAAGAGCAGTAAATATGCAAACTCCTGTATATAAGTCTGTGACAAGCCACATTGGGTGGCATAATGCCGCGTGACGACTTAGTGGTCTAGACCAAGGCCGGGCCATGTAAGTTAGGTCTGGACACTTCTCAATAATGTTCACTCGCTTAATGAAGCTCGAGCGCTAGTAGTAGGTTGATCCAAAGCAAATGTAATTATCTCATAAGCATATAAAATGAGCTGCATATTTCTAATTTGAGAAGTGTTGAGAGTGTTCATTGGAGCCAGACATGTATGAGGCACAATTTTCTTTCAAATAATTCGTCACACAAAATATCGATGATTCCAACAGCCGCTGAAGTACCAAAATGCAACTCATTTCTTATGAATAGGACAAGTAATTTGCGAAAGTAAATACATGTTAATAACCAAGAATCTCCAAAACACCTATCAATAACAACGCTAACGATGGGCCAACCTACTGCTAGTGCTAGCTTCACTAAGCGCACACCGACAACTGTTGCAAAACATAGGAAGTTGCCAGACCTTCTATGACCCTGGAGCAAGGTGATCCAAGTTCAATTACAATGTTTCACGTGTGGTAAGCGTGGCGGGCGTTGTCGTTGGCCAGCGGGGTTTCTCGAGGTACTCCTGTTTGCCCCAGTCATGCATTCTGCTACTTGTCATCTTTCAGAGCTCAGTAAACGCCTACTGGCATCCAGTCAGTAGTCTACATTCTCTGCACAGAGGAAGAGGCTTGCTACAGTCAACCACATATACGTGTGTTTATGGCGAAACAAATACCTATTTTACCCAACAACATTGTTATTGATGAGAAATCTACGAAACATGTACAAAAATTGGTTTTGTTTATCTAACCAAACGTGTGTTTAACAACACTAAACCCTCAGTGTTGAAAGTACAAGATAAAAAAGCAACCATATATGAGGAGCAAACATTCAAAACCACACGTGTCCAAAATCCCGAAAATGAGTAAAATGCTCTTTCTAAATAAACAAGATGTGTTACATACGAGTATGAACTCAGGCTCCATAAAAACACATGTCTTATTGAAATGGGTATGTTTATTCTCAATTAGTGCTATAAAATATTATGTTTATTCACTTTTTTCTACAGCTAAATAAGGTAGACATGTCTGGTTTTGAAAGTTTGTTCCTCATATATGGTCGATTTGACGTTTACATGGATGTTTCGTCATAAATAAAACATAAATACGGTTGATTGTACCAAGCCTCTTCTCTGTGTGGTAGTTAGAGTATCCGTCCAATTATACAGAGTAATTTTCAATTATTTCACTGGGTGAAATTCGACAGGAGCCAAGAGCTTATCCTCTGTGCAGTTGGCTGTTCTGTACTTAAGGTTGCTGAATCAGGGGCATGGTGCGAGAGAGAGAGAGAAGGAGAGATAGAGATATATAGAGAGATAGTTGGTGTCGTTGTTGCGTGCAACCGGCGCCAGCCACGCACTTCGCTCTCTCCATTATCGGCTAGCTCGCCGAGTGCATTCCGCCCAATAATTACACTTTTCAACAACCCCGTGGTAATGGCTTTCATTCATCCTCGCTCCTGGCTGCGTGAAATGTGGCCCACGACGCACATTTACCTTGATGCCTTCCCCTCCTCCCCGTCTGGCACTTCCCCTACCTTCCATCTCCCATCACTCTGCCGGAGTGAGGACTTCTCACCGCGTTGTTTTTAACACCAGTGGAAGTTAACTGCAGCGAAACTATGCTTCTAGTGTGTGTACACCAGCTGTAGATAGCCATACAGGCAAACAGCCATACAGGCAAACAGTCATACAGGCCAGATGATGGTTTATCGCGGGAAAACTTAACTGTCTGCTGGGTTTCGCAGATCTCAGTAGTAAGTCTGTATCCGGGGTGTGATAACCTGGCCCTCGGGTAATTAAAGTTAACATACATTTCCTGTTTAAATAATTTATTGCAAGATTAGCAGGCAAAGACGTCACTTACGATCCAGCCCAGACCTGCAAAATTACCGTCGATATTTCAAATACTCCCAAGAAAAATTACTTATTCTGCAAGGTTTGTGTTGTACTGGAGTAATTGGGGTGTGGCACATACGCATTTATGTAAATAATACCACGTATTCGGGGATTGTTGCCTAAACTTGTATTTCTGTGATTGAATATACATGCAATATGAAGCACTCGTAGTGGTGTGTGTGTGTGTGTGTGTGTATATATATATATATATATATATATATATATATATATATATATTCAAATTACTGTAATTTTCTTACATATAAATAAAACACATATAACCGTGTTAATTTTAGAAGAATGAATGTTACATTTGTTCTTATATTGCGTGCCATAAACATCATATCTTAGTCATGACGATATTATATTAATATTAAGAAGACTGAAAAATGAGATTTTAAATGTGTTGGAGCGAGTTACGATTATTCTTTTTGACGAAAATATTAAAAGCGTATTATAATTGTTTATCTACGAAAGTAACGCATATGCTACTTCGAACTATGTCGCTATGGTTTTAAAACATCTTCACATTTAACACAAACATCATTTTCGGGTCCCTAAAAATGGTCAAAATTAGCTTTTACAAACTGCCGTATTTGTAAAAATTATATCCGGATTCGAAAACGCAACAAAAGGAACGAGCGATAAAGTTTGAACTATGACGCCTACAAATAAAATAATTTGGTCACCGCTTAAATTCCCATAGGAAAAGAAACAATAATAACACACTGCGTATCAGATGAGGGGCTTGTGTGGAGAGGCGATTTTGCATTACCTACGCCAGTCAACGTAACCCTTACCGCTCCATCGATTTTCTGCCTCTCATACACAAACGCAGCCTATCTAGGGCGGTTAGTTGCAATTTCATTTTATAATAATTTATTGGTTTGTGGACACACGCCATTGATTACGTTTCGTTTGTAATAAAAACATGTGTTATGTTATGTGGCTATCATACAAACATGTATACAAGTAATACGACTACTGAACTTATTTCATATTTCAGGCGAAGTACAAATAAAAATTATTCAGAGGTTTTCCATCAAGGAAAGTAACAGAAATTTAAAAATTGTAGGTAATAATTCAATTCTGCTTACCAACTGACAAAACCGAGTCATGAAAGCAAAACACCCGGATGTATAACTAAGGTGGAATTTTAAAAGGAAAAAGTGGAAAACACACCAATAACATTGAGACAGCACAAGAGTTATTTAACGGAAAATTGCGGCAGCAGTAAACACAAGTATAACTCGGAAAGAGTAGAAGTTTCAGTCAACGGATACATTCACTTGTTTGCGTGAACGTCCGTTAACACAGTTTTTTTTTACCAACAGAACATATACAATGTTGTATGTTCACAAAGGAAGACAAAAAAAAACATATAATTTTGCTTGAATTTATGACCATATTTGTTTTCATAAACTGAGTACATTATGACTGTCCACTGACATAGAATAGTTGGGCAAAAATCAAAATATATTTTATTATTTCATTTTAAGGATTTTGTATTTGGAACGTTTTCCTCTTTTCCTCATGTCTCCGCGTTATTACATTGTGCTGTTTAAGACTGTTTTTATGAGCGATAAAATTTCACTGCCCTGTTTATAGAAACTATAGGTAAGGACTCTGTTGTAAAGTTCCGTGGTCGAGTTTCAGTTTCCACACTCTTTGTTATTTTTTTACAAGATAGTTTCAAGTCACGTCGTTTTAAGAGTCATATAGCTCAGATAACGTAGATAGGATATTTAAGGATCTCCTGGCTTTGTAGCTGTTGTGGGTTATCAACTTCGAAGAAACACTGACACTTATCGGAAGTTGAATTTCCGAACGGCTGACTCGTAATGATAGATCATAAAGAAAAGTTAGAGTAAATACTAGCTGAAGTTCTGGGATCATGTACTCTGCAGACTTTATGGTTGTCATTTCGCTGTGGGGAGGTTATGTAATACCCACAAGTCACAGGTATAAGTCTATATTTGGCGAACCTTGATCAAGTACCGGATAAACTGGACGAATAACGAACTTCAGCCACCTCTTGTGAGTTCAGAATTCTTCGTCTTGACCAAGGGGCTTATGCTCGAGTTTTCAGTCGCATGGGAGTTGGAAGCCGAGTGGTGTTTGTTAGGACATATAGAAATGTTTTATCGATTTTAACTTAAAGTAATGAAAAGACGAACAATAAAACAATCTCAATGCCCTGATAAAGAGCACTCGGCTTTCAACTAGCTTGCGACTGATAACTCGAGCATAACTCCCCTGGGGTCAATGTTGGTGTAGTTGTTATAGCATTCGCTTGCCACCAAGGTGATCCGAGCTCAATTCCCGGCGGGTTGGTCCCCAGATTTTCACATTCATCGTGCCGAACAATACCGTTGGGCGGCGGGTTTTGTGGTGGTGCTCCGTCCTCATCTCATGTCACCTCTAATCAGCGATAAAAATACTTCGGCATTAAGCCCAGACCAAAATATCTTTACTTTAATTCATCCTAATCTGCGATTTCATCGGTTTGTTTTATCAATGTTTTTCGCTTTCCTTTTGAAGACGTGAAGGATTTTCAAGTTTACCTCTAAATGTCCAGCAGAGTTTTCCTCAGCTGCTGCACAAATTACCTGACCCGACGTGCCAAAGCACTCTGGGCCGACTGATTTATCAAAACGTTTCTTGAGTCTTTGTTTGACAGTGGGCACTGAGGAATCACATTTAATTAATGAGTACGTTTTTATTTATTTTTACACAAACGTAACGTATTCTTGTATTTTATATTTTCAGTTGTAACAATTGTATTTACCTTAGTTTACAATGAATTAATTGTTTGTACTCCTATATTCCGATTGGACATCCATCATGCAGATTTCCAAAATTCAGAAGCATTTACCTCACTTTACCACCAAAATGAGCCTGTCTTCTCGAATTTCCTCGTCAACTCCTTGGTTCAGGAATTTCAGACTGTCTTGGTAATAAGGGTAACGCCATCTGACATTTTGAAATCGGCCAATTAAAAAACAAAATTTCATTTATTAAAATTTAATTTCATATATTGGGCATACTTACAGTTCAGCTAACTTAATTTAACTGAAATAAATATTATTATTTTTAAGTTGCATATTTATACACTTCACCGTTTTAATGAATGTTAGTACAGTACCATTTTTGAAACTATTCTGAATTATTAAGCAATGATTTACTAACCAATTTTATCGAGTTTCAAATCCTCTCTTATTGTACACATCATCTGGAAACATCATCAGGGTAGACATATAGTTTCATGTTTGGATTTCCATCTGGATTTGTATTGGAGTACAAATCTGAATTTTAAATAAAAATTCACATCTGTGTCAACAATTTGGATTAATCTTCTTCATTCATATTTATATTTGTATATTTGTAGACATAATCGGGATTCATATCTGCAGTCACATGTGAATTTATATTGGAATTAAAATCAGGATTTTTAGCCAATATTCACATTTTGGGTTCATATCTGAACTAACATATGCATATGTCGTTTTTAAGCGAAGATTACGGAGACGGCAGCGAAGTGTTTGTGGAACCACATGCAATAATTTTTAAATAGTAGTAGGTTACGATAGAAGACATGAAAATATTTCCTTAAACATACTTCTTATCTCATTAATATGTACAAATTAAACAAATTTACTCGACTGTATACTGTCCACGATCGATTTAACTTATATCTTTCAGTTCTTGCATAATGCGATATATAACCATGTGTTCATGGAAATAATTTCCAGCGTTTTGCATTAAGATACAAAGAATGAGTCAGCACACCAGTTTATTTGGGCTACTAAAAATTACCAATATGCATTTTACGATTTTTCAATGACACTAATAACGGACTCATACTTATGTTCGTTAAACTTAAACTGTATTGAACTTTTATCTTTTGCGTGTAATGCATACCTGAGTTAAAATTACATAAACAAGGTTCTGGGTGGCGAATATTTTATTTTCGCAAAAAATGAGGCAGTGAATGTATATCTACAGGTAATAGGGGTAAATTAAAATTTTAATAATGTTGAGCATTTCAGTATTACAGGCCTATGTCTTAAAATTTGGCGAAACAGAATTGTTTTCTGGGATTTGCTTGTACATAAGATTTTAGAAACACACAGTAACACCTCAAAAGTCCAAATTGTGTCAATCGAAACTTTTGTAACATTACGATACAAAAGTATTAATAATAAACATTGCCTTCCCTCCCCTCGAAGTTTTAACTATGTTATACGATTAAGTTGAAATTAGGGATGTTTTAAACTTAAAAATGTTTTCTTTTGTTACGCATTTTTGTAATATTATATTCTTTTGCCTGGTGCTCACTTCATGACTTACATTGCTTGTTACAGTGACATTGGAGTTAGACACAGATATATGACTTACTTAAAAAATATATTTTTAATATATTCCTCAATTATTTTTATGTAGTATTCAGTGCAACAAAAGCATTGACCCGTGATAACATATTTTTAGCCAAGTGCGAGAGTAAAACACTAAAATTACGGCGAAAGCTAAAGTTTGGATTTATGTCCAGGAAGGTAAGCATTTCAACTAGAATCATATTTAAAAGTTTAAACACGCGGTGTCCCACATTATGATATTAAATGACATGTCCTGAAATTACGTCTATATGAAGCACTATGTTAGCAGTTTTATTTGAAGGGAAACATTTTATTTACTTCATATAGCTGCCACGTATACGTTCCTCACTATCCGCATTGCATGATTATCATCTATCACTTGTTGCAGACGGGACGTTTTCCAAGTAGAAGGGTCGTACTAACCCTGAAAAAAATTGCAATAACAATTGCCTAGAATGTTTACTGACCATTTTAGAAAATTATTTCGTTCACTTTAAATTCCTCATGAGTTATATACGTATTAGAAAAATAGGGAGAGGACTATATGTGCCTGGATAATGGGAGAAAGTATTCCTGCTAGAAGTACGTGACTAACGAAATTGCCCTGGAGCTTACGAGTCCAGGGCAAGGACTTGAATCACTGAAATTATTTAAGTCACGTGGAAATTTAATGTGTTCTCTTATAACTGCATAACCGAGCGACAAGAGAGTTGGTAAAACTCTTCTCGTTTTCGACTGACTCCGATTCGATTTCAAGCGCCAATCCGTTTTTCCAGAGTTTTACCAAATAACTCCAGGTGATTGCTGTAGTGCGTATTAAACATAGTCTCTGGTCTATTCCCTTCTCCTGTCCACCGTCTGCCTATCTCATGGCCGAGGTTCTGTATGAGAACTGAAGTTTACAATCAACACATTCTATGAAAGAAGTGTACTTCTTCAGCACATCTCATGGCCGAGGTTCTGTATGAGAACTGAAGTTTACAATCAACACATTCTATGAAAGAAGTGTACTTCTTCAGCACATCTCATGGCCGAGGTTCTGTATGAGAACTGAAGTTTACAA
>PNEQ01132061.1:0-13878 GCA_003012365.1 Medauroidea extradentata
AATAGTTTTTTTTATTAAAAAGATTTTATTTTAATTAAATTAATTTTTAATGCAAGTGGGGTTAGGATGGAATGCAAATTCAAAATTTTTTTGGAAGACTCGGAAGAAACCACCAAGATGGCGGACGGAACAAGATGGCAGAATTTTTAAACTTTTTTTTAATTTTTAAATTTTTTTTTAATTTTAAAAATTTTTTTTTATTTTTCGAAAATTGACGTCATTAAAGATGGTGGCCGGAAACAAGATGGCGGCCGGAAACAAGATGGCGGGCGGAAACAAGATGGCGGGCGGAAACAAGATGACGTCGGGTTACAGGGGTCAAAGGTCAAGGTCACCCACACACCCACAGCCCCCAGCCCCTGTCCCCGGACCGCCATTTTCCTTCTACTCATGTCATGTTATTACATTGAGAATTATTTCACTTACATAAGTCAACTGGTTTTCACTATTTGCGTGGTAGTAGACCATGTGAATTATGACCTTGACGCACCTTTATGGGAGAACTATACCACCCAAAATTGTTTTGTAAGAGAAAATTGCACTCACGAGTATCGTCTACTAAACTAACAATATTTAATATAAATATATAACTCTGATTTTATCGCACTTGAACACCCTTAACGGGCAGTTTCCCGGCGGGGTTGGTCTCTGGATATTCGCACGTGGGAATCTTGCCGGACGATGTCATTGGCAGCTGGGTGTGCTCTGGGATCTCCTGTTTCCCTCACCTCTATCATTCCGGCACCTCTGGGGCAAGCAGATGGCTACAGGCACCCAGTAGTAAGTACCGTAAACCGGGGTTACTGTGACAATTTAACATATTAGTTTTTGGGTTTTCTGGTAAATAAACAGTTAATCTGAGCCGAGTATTTTAAATAATTCCTTTTATCCTTACAGCTAATGTTTGAAACTTTCGTCAATAAATAACATAAAAACCAAAATTTTGAGTTGTCAAAGTTACCCCGCTAAGTCAAAGTAACCCCTGTTTACGATATGCATCTGCGGTGCGATGTACTATGACACTCGGGCACCTGCCTTGACGACATTTATACGTATTTAGAAGGCGGTTTATAAGTTTATCAATCTTAATATTGACGTGACCTTTCTGTAATAAATTAACACCCCAGGACCAAAGAATCGTCTTTAATCTTTGTTATGAAAATATCGTACCTCTGAATACGTTATGTTTTTGAAGAAATTAGAATACTCATGGATGCTTTTAAAAAAACAATTGATTTTCTTACTAGGGAAATAGTGCCGGTATTTTTGACTTATATAATTTTCATCACAATTCTTGTTTCAGCTAAATTTCTGAATATTCAACTTCGGTAGAGCATTATATGTATGTAAATAAATAAATAAATAAATATATATATATATATATATACTGACGTCACAAGCGGATGAATTTGCTAGTTCTGTTCCGGCATTTGAAACCGTCTAAAGTTAATAATATTGTATTATATTCCAGACGTTTCTACAGGCTGTCCGTCAATACAAACCACAGTCTTTTACTGTGTGTTTTAACACAGAAAAAAAGTAGTAATGAAACTCAGATGCATTTTACTTCTCAAAAACCAATACATTTCGGTTGACAACTGTTCCACTTTTGAGAACTTAGTCGCCTTCGAAACCGCTACTTAGGTAACTAAGTAGGTCACGTGGTCAGTAATACTGCCTAACTACTAGGGGATAAAGGGCCGATTGCACTGAGTCAACTCTGCCCCTTTTTGAGTGAAATTTGAGGAATTTTCATTGCAGAGACATGTGAATGGAATGTGAGGATTGTCGTTATGAGTCGTCAATCAACCATGGCGACCTTGAATAAAAGTTAAATTGCCACACGGGGAAGAATAATATTCCTGTTTTGAATTTGTTGGTGACATTTTTATGGAGGAACATAATGGTAGCGTAAAATAACGAGCGCACTAGCATCTACGAGATAGTTTATATTTGTCTAAAAGTTTAATAAAATTGTAATGCCGTGTTTTAAACGCTGATTTTGTTTTCAAACAACAAGGTTACAAGACCAATCTATAAACAAAATGGACGACGTACTATTACTTTCATTTCGCATTTTGTTAATTTTGCAACACGCGAAACATAAAACATAAATCACAAAATCACTGCTAATAACATGTGTTTTCAACAAAGTTATTAACAAATGTTTGCAAAAATGCATGCAAATTGTTGGTGACATGTTTGCAACATCGTTGCCAACATTCTGCTAGTAACTTAGTTAATATTTACAGAGAAATGTTAATAACATTTGTTGCTATCATTTTGTGGAAAAAAAATTTGCTATTGACAAATTTTATAAATTTTCAAAACGTGTTGTTAGTAACTTCGTCACAAACATTGTTGATAACATTATTTATCCGACCCATTCTAGGGTGGTCTATAATCATATGTTGCTAGCGATTTTATCAGTAATGCTGTTTCTATTCTTTTCATCGACATTGTTGCTAACATCTGTTCACCATTCCTATTACTTTGTTAGTAACATTGGTATTTTTACCAATGTTCATAGCACAGCTGTTATCAACACTGCTATAACATAGCGCACTATAGTTTAGAATATGATGGTAATATTTTTTTAAACTAACATTTTGTAATTAACATCCCTAGTAGCAAATACAATCATTTTTCAGTTGGCCAACTGTTGGCAGAAGCGGACAATGTTCGTTAGTACTGCTCAACAAACCTAAGTGTGTCCTCGGAAAATATGTGAACTACAGCCGTCCCCCCTCTCTGACATACCTCAACCTGCTACTCAACCTTTGTCCCGCTACACACTCCCAGCCAATAGCTAACAAGTAGCGTGGCCTTTGCGACAAGCAGTGCGTACAGTCTCGTTAGGCGAAAAGTGACAACCAGTGTGTAGTTGTCCTACTTTAGTTCATGGGTTGCACATGTCTATTAGGCCCTTCGTCCACCGAGGAAACCAAAACCAAGCGATCAGTCGCCTACGCGACTGATTGTGAGGCGACTAAGCCATTATAACCATAAACCCTAGAGGTAATATATAGTAGAGGGAACATGACGTCACAAATGAGTGTCCAACATGGTCTCGAGAGTTTGTGTCGTTTATTTATGTTTTCTCGGCGTTAAAATGCAGTCGTAATGTTTGAAACTCATGGCGTACCTTCCAGAACATATATTTAGTCATGTGGTGTCACCAAGATCTCGGTTCAAAACCTTATAGTAAGTATGTAGCTAATATTTACTTTTTACTAAAAACAGCTATGTTAAGTAAAACAGTAACGTGGCAAACATTGTTTACATTTGTCGTTCTGAAATTTGTACGCAATTATACTATGCGATAATATGGTTGTATGCTCTAGTATGCTCTCCTTAGTTTATATATTCATAAGGAACCAAAATAACCCAACATAGTTGTGATTACTAAGCAATTATTATCTCGGCTCTCGATGTTATTACAAATTTCCCGCGCATATTTCACTAAAGTCACGTGACACATGTTAAACACACAATTTCGTATGCAGCTGTATAGAGGATACTCCCTCTACATTATATTTACTCTAAGATTAAAACTAATGATTTTTCGAGTTGTCTCGTCCACCGACTATACCAGAGAGGAAACCAATCGCGCACGACCAAACATGTTGATCGCCAGGCGTTAGTTGCTTGCGATTATTCGCCGTGTGCAGGCTGTTGTGCGTGCCTTTGTCACACTTTAAAATGCCACGTTCACTCTCAAAATCAGAACAGAAGTTAAATACCAATTTTGTGTTGGAATTAGATATGTATCTATGCCTCTACAACTACAGTTTATCAGATTATTCCAAACGCGACGATGTGAATGCTCAAGCTCAAGCTTCTGGAGACACTGGTAAGTAAAACGTGGCCATTAATTTTTGACTGTCCAAACTTTAATTGGACGTTCCGCAAAAAATATTTACATTTAACGAGTAAAATTTTGCTAATCGGAAACATTTTTGAATTAGTTAGACTCACTATTTCTTGTATAATGTTAGTAACATTATTTCATAAAATGCTATTGCTTTTGTTAAGAAACGATATAAACAAAGAATCCCTACTGTGGTTGATTAATTTGCTAAATTATATTAAAAGAATTTCGTCGTAAACACAATATCACTAAAAATAACACTTCCACTGAAAAGGTATGGAAGAACGCGGCTTCAAAAATAGTATGAAATATAATCCCTGCAGTTTGTTCCTGACATTCTTTCTGGGAATGTCGGTGCCTCTGGGACAGCTTCTCCAATTTTGTCGGGAACATTTTCTTCGTGGTCACGGTCATGCGAGTTGTACGTAGGTCGATAAATAATTCCTTCTTTCTTTCTGGCCAAATTGTGAAGTACACACACTGCACGAATTATGTTGTTTACGGTTGCTACATACTTACTTGATATAGGAGTGGAAAGCACTGCAAATTTGCTGGTCATCATTCCAAAAGCACATTCGATACTTTTGCGTCCTCTACTGAGTCTGTAGTCGAAAATTCTTTTTTGTATTGTTTAATGCTTTTCTCGGATAGGGACGCAAAATAATTTTTTCCAATTATTGGGAACACTTCGTCCGCGACAAAGTAAAACGGAACTGTTCTTCCATTTCCATCGTTTACTAGCTCCTGGTCGTTTGGCATATTAAGTCCATTTTCCTCCTTCTGTAGCCAAAGACCTATTCTTGATGCCTATAATACGCCTCCATCACTATTCCGACCGGCATGTCCAACTTCGTTCATCCGCATCCGCATCACAAGCTGCCATCAAAATAACGGAATGTTACCCTTTATAATTATAGTTTGTTGAGCCGGAATTTGGCAACTTTTGTATACGCACGTGCTTGCCGTCCAAGGCGCCGATGCAATTTGAAAGATTCCACAGTTCGTAGAAACGCTCAGAAATTTGGAGCCAATGTTCAGTAGTTGGTCCTTTCACGTAGGTTGGTTGCACGGCTTTCCATATCGCAGCAGTTGTCTCTGCTACAACGTGGCTAATTGTACTATCCATTCTCAAAAAATAAGTTGCCAAATCCGTGTACTTGCTTCCAGTTGCCAAATACCTGAAATTTGTTGTAAATGGTATTAAAATTACACAAAATGATACACGATAAAAATATTATACTTTCAAAAATACTTTAGAAACAAGTCGACAAAAATAATTGGTCACATTACGAAAATAATATGTTCTGTTTCCAATTAATAATTTTATTAGATAGGCAATGAAATATTTTCTTTCTTATAAATGTTATCATTTAATACTTTACATACGTGAAGGTTATTGCTAAATAATGATTCGTTATTTGTAGTTCTGCAGTATACAACTGTATAAAGTTACAACCATTTGTTATTCATTTTAGTGGCAAATTGCAAGGAGAGGTGGAAGAACCTGAGAACTGTGTCTGTTCGAAAACGGAAGCATGCCGCCAAGTGGATCACCTACCAAAGCACAGTTTTATTTAAATGATGTAATGCAGACAGGTCAATTAACTAAAATTTCTTTAGTTACATATCAGTGTTCTCCCCAGGCCTATTTTGCCGGGCGCCCCACCCGGCTAATTTCCTCTGCCATCCGGCTAAGAAACAGACATTCCTACCAACACTATCAAGCTTATTCCACGATGCACCCAGCTGGTCACGTGAACCACCCAGCTCTAAATTTGTGCTGGGGAGAACACTGTACACAATTAGCTACAACCACAGTATTTACTGTCTTAAAAAAAACCTACCTGGTGAAAACAATTTTAAACAAAACTGCAAAACATATTTGTATGACATCTGCTCTCGTTAAGGCTTAAAAAATAATTATCGCGAAAACATATGAAACCAGTGAACATAGCCTAAAGAGGGAGGGATATCTCAGCATTCTGACTGTGTATTTCAAACGAATAGTTCTTATATTTTTCTTAAGTTCTCCTCATGTTCATCTTTATCTCAAGTATTCCCTCACTGGACTGTCCAATCGACCCTATATCAGAATTTTTTAAGATGGAGTATTACACTACATCCCCAAAATTCGTTTACACGTGTTTTTTTACTTTTAATTTCCCCCTTTTCAGCTGAAATCAACCATCCATTCATAAGAAACGTTAATTTTGTAAAGCCAGGGTTGTCGTATTATTTTATCTGTTTCAAAAAGAAGTAGTATGTTGTTTCTATTCATAAATAAAAAAATACGACCGATTGAATAACCGTTTAAATTCACTTTTTGTTTCACGGCACGACGACGCAACGAAAACAAAAATATGTTAATCTCTTTGAGAGTAAATAATGCATGCTTTCACAAAGCTACAGGGATATGTGAAGAACAAAAAAAGTAGAAATACAAACATTTAGTTTAAATTTTCCATGCGCGTAGCGCTATTATGGGACGTCCGAATGCATTCACTACAAATTTTTAGACACTAAACCACGCAATTGGAAGATTAAAATTACATCATTTTGTTTCGTGTTTTTTTTTTTTTATTGTTTATTCTTACATCATATTAAATAACCACCAGTATTGACGTTTAAACCTTCACTAGTATTAATAAGTCGATGAAAACACATCATGAAATTGTTTTGAAAGCAAGGTATGCTTCCTTCGCGTCAGTAACATGAAAGCTGGTTTGTACAAAAAAAAATATTTCCAAAATTACACAAATTATCTTCATGTAATACCTCATGTCTTATATTATTTATTTTCATTGAATGCTGCAAACATTCCTGTAAACATGGCAAATTGTTTAACATTGAACTATGGGTAGTCCACAATAAATGATAATTTTTAAAGCCCTGCTAAATTTGTGTTCTTTGAGCGATTTCCGCAATGAGTTCATTTTATTTATTTATTTGGTTGTCTACACATTCTACAGTACATACTAGAAGGGAAGGGAGTCATTTGTCAGTATAACACATTCGTAGTACATAAACAAAGACGTATATGGACAAACACACAGTTATAAGACATATTCACAACCATGCGGCTTATTACTGCACATATGAATCCATACGCATCTTAGTAAATAGCAGTCACCCTCAATATTTTAAGCAATCAAACACAGTAAGTACCACTTTAAGTTCTACATACTAAACAAGAACTAATACATTTTCTAGAAAGGAGTTGTCAGAACCCAAACAAAGGACAAACATAGGCTTAAATATGGACACACGCAAACTTACTAGACGTATTCACAACCATATGACCAGTGCCGAACCTTGTGGGGGGGGGGGGGGCGAGAGGGGGCATGTACCCCGGGTGGCAGGCTGGCAAGGCCTTGTTTGAGAAAGTTAGGACAGAAAACTAATATCCGTCTAGATGAAGCTAATTCATTTAATAAAGAAAGTGTAATCAATTTTCGGCTGCAAGAAAATTCATTAACGTTATTTTGTAACGTAAAGTATAAGAGTGTTGTATTGTAGTGATTACTACTAATATTTATGTGCATGTCAACGCCTGCCAATTAAATTTAAATGACGAGTGTAATTTCATGACGTAATTTGGAAGTACAAATTTTTCGCGTAGCAAAAATGCAACTTTTATATCACTAAATTAATATTACAACAACAGTAACTATTTTTCTATCCAAAATTTCACTTGAAATACCATGAAATTCGGAAAAAGCAAAATAAGGCACGAGGACGGTGTAAGTCATTTTTGTTCCTCCGCCCCCCTTTCCCCCGGTTAGAAAATGGTCTGATCCGGTACTACGTATGACCTATCAATACACATACGTATTTCAACACATTTCAGTATATAACAATCATCTACAGAATTTTAAGTACTTATACAGAGTAAGCACCGGTTACTATTTTAAACTGAACCACTTTATGGACACAAGGCAATGCGAGTGAATGTTGTCTAGTTGCAGAAATACCCTCTAAAACAGTATGAGCCTTGTATCAACGGTTTAACTGCCTTATTGGCAGGTTGTTGTATGAGCAAAGACGTCTCTTGCTTTACTGTGCCAATCAGGACAAGGTTACATGTCTGTGATTTGCGGACAAAACATTGAGAGTTAAAAACATCCAATCAATTACCTTCAAGAGTGTAAGATAGTCAGTAGTCACTATCTTTAATTTACGTATTTTGTGTCATAACTTTTCTTCTGGGTAAATGTATGCTACTTTAACGTAACTACGGAATAGAACGCATATGAAGGGAATTTTAAACATCATACATCTTTGTTTCCCGTTACTGTTACAGATCGAAACGCAGTTAAAAAAAAAAAATTCTTAATACTTTCTTAACTGGAATTCTATTTGTAACAACAGTAACGGCAAATAAAGATTTATGGCGTCTATGTATTCTATTCTGCAGTTAGGTTAAAGTTCCATGAGTTTAGCCATAAGAAAAGTTACGGCTCAAAATACAACAATTCAAGATGGCGACCACTATTCATTCTCAAGTACAGCTGCAGATGTGCACACGAGGCATTGAGACAAGCCGCTGGAAAATTATTTTGGCCAAAATCCAATGGCTCTACATACAACATACGTTCGACAAATTAAATATAACAACCAAAATTATTTTAGTTACATTATGAAGATGACAATTCTGAAACGGTGTTAGCCTAGGGGAGCCTACTTCGGGCGTCTTCGGGCAAAATAAGGTTTAGTTGTTTAACATGTGAGTTAGGACTCTCTCGTTATATGCTCAATGCTGCAGATGGACGGAATATACAAAATAATAAGAAATCAGTATTTAAGTGAGACAATATTTGAATCTATAATTGGTGTTTCGCTGCCAACCTAACATGGCAAGGAGCAACCATTATTAAGGGTGAATGTTAGAATTCTTGAAAGTTAACCTATTCCCTTGCAATAATTCTGCACGACAAATTAATTATATATTTCATTACTATTTACGCCAAGCTGTTTTTAAAAAAAATAACTTATGCTTTGTCGGAGAGAAAATTCTAATAATACAATTTGAATAAATTTTATGGCTCAAAAACTTAAAATGCAATAAAATTGTCTAAACTTCCCCTTAATGTTGAATTACATGAAGTAATTAACTGGTAGGTATTTTTGTATAAGATGTTGTATTCAAGTGTTCAGTTTATTACTAACTACCTACATATAGCAACGTGTAAATATCGCGTTATTGTCTGAGAGCAGACTAGATTGCAAGTTACTATGTCCTCTTATAAGTGCTGTAAGCCGGCAGTTTGTGTGGCGCGCGTGAAGAAGTTCCAGAGATACAATGTCAACTGCAGAGGCACAACACAAATACCCACGTTGATGAGGGGGGGGGGACAAACATAATAATTGCGGTTCTAATTTTAATCTTTAAGAGTGTTCAAGTGCGATAAAATCATAATTTTATATTTATATGAAATAGTGTCAGTTTTGTAGACGATACTTGTGAGTGCAGCTTCCCCTTACGAAACAGTTTTAGCTCTCATAGTTTTCTCATAAGGATGTGTCGAAGTCAAAATTTGCGTGTTCTGCTGCCATGCAAATAGTGAAACCCGATTGACTTACATACGTGAAATAACATAATATAGGCTACGTAATAAAATATTTGAAAAATCCTGCAAACTGTTTTTTGTATTTAAAAAAAAAATTCTGAATTTGCAACTTTTTTTCTGTACTTTTGCGATTTTTTTTTAATTCAAAATATTATGCTGTGAATTTTTAAATGTTTTATTACATAGATCATTGAATGAAAGTTCACAGTGAATTATTTTGTTTAAGTAGGTCAGTTGGATTCACTGTTTGCATGGCAGTGTAACAAGAAAATGTTGTCTTTGACATCCCGTTATGAGAAAACTATGAGAGCTAAAATGGTTTCGTAAGAGGAAACTACACTCACAAGGATCGTCTACAAAAATAACAATAATTCATATAAATATAGGCTACAATTATATTTTATCGTACTTTAACACCCTTAAGAGTTAGTGGACCGGACGCGTGAACCATGCTGTAGCGTGGTACGGAAAGTATTTTTGCTTGTGTAAATATTACAAATGTTTTCAATCAGTTGACCTACGAAAAGAATACACACTTGAAACTGTGTCCCTATGATTTAAAAAATGTTGTCCACTAATTAAAAACATGGTTACCAAGCTCCTCAAAAGTGCTAAAAATGACTTCTCACGTTGCTGTAGCTAAGAAAATATCAACCGTAATCAGGAAATGAAATCATAGAAACCAGCATTGGACCACGGCCGTAGAAGAACAGGTCTGGACACTCGCCTGGAAACTTGATCCCGTTGTTGTTTGGCTGCAGTTCACCAAGTTACCGAGAATATTGTGTTTTATTGGCGCTGATGTTATGGCGGTCGAACTTAACTCCGCCCACTTCCTTTCCGCTAAGATAAACAATTTATCAAAACGTATTTTTTTATCTATTTATGAAATACTTTCTTCGCCCACAAATTTAAGAAAAGGCTCCAGCAATCTTTATTGACTTTATAAATTCAACAATGGAAAAAATTGGACGAAGTTTTGAGTCCGGCCGCCCGGAAAACAGCGCCAAAAAGTACGACATTCTCGGCAACTTGACGAACTACAGCCAAACAACAAGGGTCAAGCAAAATACATTGTTAGATAGGAGTGTCCAGACCTGTTCTTCTACGACCGTACATTGGACTTAGGCACATATCTTCCACAAATGAATTAACATGGACATCGCTTGGAGTCACGTCGAAAAGGGTTTGTACGAGATCACTGCGCGCTAGTTTAATACTCCGCGCCTAGAGGCGATGAGGTGCTGGACGGACGTGTTATATTCCACTTATCACCTTCCCCTTTAAGTGCCTGCAACGTATAATAAATAAACCTAGCGTCCAGTAACTCTTAAGGAGATACAATAGCCACCATGTTGGGTAATAGATAATTGATTCATGAAGTGACTTTAAGTTACATATTATATTACTAAATTAAAGGACATATAAACGAAGTGTATGTAGACAGGTATAGGTCGTTAGGGCTAAAGTAGGCACTAAAAATTTAACTTTTGAAAAATATCACTATCCGTCACTGCATACAGTTCATCGTAAAATCTAGTTGCCTTACTGCTTGCGTGGTTGGCAGCGAAGTTCGTAATATAGCTCCATGTATTTGCCTACTTAAACACAAGCATATTGAAACAAAAGTAACAGGAATCGACATAACTGTATTTTATGTAAGTAATGCATGTCTTTTATCAATCTGTATAAATTCCTACCGACTTCTTACTCACGCAAACGTCAAGTGTCGTGTCCAGATAGGTTAGACACATAGGATCAACTAAGGGGGGGTGGGGTGGGGCACTAGGGCAGGCCCTCTCCCCCCCCCCCCAAATAAATAACCAACCAAGGTCTTAAAAATTACAATTAATTTAATATTGAATAGTCAGTGATACTGTTACCAGTAGAATATTCAATGTTTAGCAATGAAAACTGCTAAAATAGCACTTTTTTGCACCTTGAAATCCGAAATTTTCCCGGGGGAGGATCCCCGGAACCCTCGCTTGAAAATGTGGTGGGTGATCCTTTGTAATATTCGCAGGATACCCATCCTTCCCCGTCTGAAATTCATAAATTCTGACTACGTTACTGACTACAGGTAGGGGTAGCTTTAGTATAGTATAACAGTATTCACAGAATTGTGCCCTCCCCAAATGTCCATTCTAGTTGCGCCTATGGTTAGACATGTCCCGTCGTTAGCCGTTAAGCGCGGGAAGATTCGAATTATCTGAAAATAGAACTTTAGCAGAGCTTTCTTGAGTGCTCACTATATTCCGAATCGGCTATATATTGTTTAAAGTTTGCCCCTGCTTCAAGGATTCAGAGAGGTTGGGTCAATATACCCTTGCCTCCCTGTGTTGTTCAGCTCCTGGTCAACTGTAAAGTTCTATATCAAAGCTCGCACACAAAGGTATGACGGCCTGGAGCGTACGTCACAGAATGAGTACAGGCCGGCGAATTCTAACCTGACGCTAAACAATAACGTGAATATTGGCACGTCTATACCTACGCGTTTGAGATGTTTTTAGAATTTCTATATCTGTAATTAATAGAGGCACGAGTTTTTCGCGTATTCACCTGGCAACAGCCTAGACATCTCAGTTCTATACGTGTACCGGCTGAAGCCAAATATCCATTGGCTTCTAACAGTACAAACGTGTAGCACGTGATATCTGCACGACTTGTTTCCTTATTTATAACTGGCTTGCAGTAGTCAAATGTTTGTTAAAACCGCTCTTGTCTAATCATAGGAGGAGGAGTGAAGTATACCATACGTTATTGACGTTCAACCTGACCTATAATCAATACGCGAAATACTCCTGTCTCTAGCGATAAGGTCTAGACTGTCTCGTGTGTCAACAACTGTGAAGTATCTCTGTCGTTGGATTTTTCCCATTTGACTTTACGCAGTCATCCTATTATTTTATTTACGGAAATTGTAAAGTCCAACGCGTGCTTCTCTATTTTCGTTTAACGGTTCCGGTTAGTATTTTTACACGACAGAAGTATTGAAAATGCTGTTTTTTTTTTTTTTTTTGGCAATTTTGCGGTGCCCTGAAACGCTGTACCTAAGTACGATATCTAATAAAACAAAAGTGAGAAACATATCGCTGCTATAGAACCATGATGGTATAACTCCATATTTAAAAATGTTACAGTAGATCCGTTACAAATTTGCTGGACACACGTTTTATTTCGCCGTTAAAATACTAATGCACGCTATAAATAGTGTTTATGTAATATCATATCATGACACTGGTTCCAAATTTTAAAATGCTATAATGCTAACGGAATAGATGAAGTAACAGTAAATGTGTACCTGTGCAATGGATATAGAACAAAAACTAGAACATGCTGGTTTTATACATTCTTAGTTGAATATTTATATTATTTCCTCTGTACTGTAACGTAAAATGAATGGAGTTAGTATATAGACTAGCCACAAATTAAAAAAAATAAAATGAATTTTCTTTTCGGAGACAAAAGATATCAAACACGTGTTTAGTGGCATATCTTAGAAAAACTTTCTCCTTACACGTTACACCAATGCTCGTGCGGCAATTGTATAGGGTTCTTAAAAGTTATGTGAAAGGTGTGGGGATGGAAGGAGGTGAATGTATGAGAGGAAAATGACGGTTGAATACGGTTGAAAAGATGGCATCACCACACAGTATGGTTATAAATAATTTATCTGCAGGCAACGGTTAGTTGAAGAAGATCCCTTATGCAAGGGCGAAGGTAGAGAAAATAAAATGTTTCATGTTAAATCACGGACTACCCTCAGACTGGAGATCCACGCAAGCGAAACTCGACTCACGGCTTTGTCTGCAAATGACTGATTAATTAACGGCCAGTGTGTGCGATCCCGCAGAAAATGCTGCGTGAAACATCACTTCACTCTGTAGATATCATTTTCCACTCCAGTGCATATGGTGTTAGAATAATTCGAGAGTGTTATAAAAAAACACGTTACGAGAAGGGCGCATCAGGAACAAGCAGCGAGCAGCTTCAAACGAATAGCACTATTTCTCGCGGAAAAAAACTTTGTATGGGAATTTTTAAACTAGCACGCCAAATGCAGGTATTGATGGTACACGGGGCTAAGCCATAAATCCATGCACAAATGAAACTCGCTATATGCAATTAAAAGTGCCACAAGTTAAAGAAAAAAGCACAGGCTTATTTATTATTTAATTCCCGCCATCATTAAATCCTGTATTTCTTGCGAGCGTTAGACAACACCTGGTGATTGACAGAACCTGATAATGTGACTGAGCTTAGTTAGCTTAATAAAGCTGGTTATTTATTATAAATAGCTCAGGTTGGCACGCCTGTGGGCCGTTCCAGTTGACCTCACTGCTGTCAGAAGACACCGTTGCCTTTGTCCTAGAGCCCGGTAATTTTCGCGAAAAGAATTTTGCAGCACTTAGTTTCAGTGCCTTACGTGCGCACCTGCAT
>PNEQ01132062.1:0-13877 GCA_003012365.1 Medauroidea extradentata
CCTTCCCCCTCCCCTCGGTACGACCTTCGCCCAGGTTCCCAACCCCACATTCCATCCCCTCCTTTTCCTTTCTTTTTGAGGCAAGGACAAAAAGCCTGACAGCTCAACTGACCCCCTCCTCTTTCACAAGCTCCGCCCAAGGGACGGTCGTCTGACATTGGGTTCTGCGCACATCGCTTTGACTGTTGTCCCTCTATAGGAGCGCATCGGGAGTTGGTACCTGCAGAAGAGTGAAGTTAGTCCTGTAATCGGACTGATGCGCGGCAGACTGGCTCATCACCCCCACTAGAGCTAAGGATTGTACGATGATGGTATATTTAAGACTTTTAATTTAAATGGTCATTTTTAATTCACTATCAATATTGCTTTTGCATAATTGTCAGAACCAACTTATATGACTTTAATGAAGTAGTAATTGTGCACACAACAGGGTTCATGTGAAAAGTGTGATTCATTATTATCGGATATATGTTGAGATTCTTGTGTGTGTGTGTTTTGATTGTTATTTATTTAAGAATTAAATTAGGCTGTTTTGTATTAAATTGATGAGGGGCCCATCTTAAACGAGCCCATCGAACATGGCTCGCATTGCAAATTTACGCAGTACTATTGAAATACCTTGTAAATTGTGATAAATCTAAATGGGAAGCAATGTGGCCATTTTAAGTGAAGTTGTGTAGCGGAAACGTTTTACTCCGGTAGCAGTCGACGCAAGGAAATGAACCCTGTCGCCATTCAGAACCTCTCCTCTATCTTCCTCCCTCCTCGTGTCTGCTCACAGTGGCTATTGTTAAGTTGCAGGTCGATGTCGCGGCACCCGGCAATGCACTGGCAATCCAATTTCCCGCCCGTCGTAAATCGTGCCGTCCCCCGAAGCGTACACCCTATCGCTCACGGTAAAAAGTCTGTATTGAGTCACGTACCGCGACTTCGTTCACTTCAGTTCGTGAAGGGTCTAATCTAGTCGTTCTCGGGTGTAGCGAGAAGCTATCGTCCTTCCAAACCCATTGGTAAAAAAAAGGTAAACACTGTTTCTGGTGTACTTAACAACCAGGTTGTTTCTGGGTTTGCGATGTCCAATGTAATATCTAGATATCCTTTTGTTTCGTATTACTTCAATATTTTGACCGTTTTGGGAGAACTTTGTTTTTATCTGTTATATATGTTTAATGCAATATCAGTCTACATTTTTTGGTTCGAAAATAAGCCTGAGGTTTCCATCGCATCGTAACATTTTTCTTACAATAAGAGGGCGTGGAACATAATTCAACACTAAAAGTATTAATCTATAACTGAAAGTTTCTTGAAGCCAATTTGCGAAAATTAAACAATAGCAATCCTAGACAATAGTTTTAGCCAACGTTTTAAACAAAATACTTTCCAGTGTTACGAACTTCTGAGGCACAATCTCTGACGCCGGAACCTCGAGCATTTAACTACGGCGCAAGCTATCACGCGTAACGAATTAGTAATTGTGGATAAATATTTACTCATAAAGTTGGCAAATACCATTATCTATGATTGTCATTGAGTATTCTATATATTGCCTTCGAAAAAAGCGTAGAAACCAATTGATGATTTCAGCATTTATTTATCTACCACGCACTCTTAAACGTTGGGAGAACTGACAAATTTTACTTCAGTAGCACGAAACAATGTATCGGTGGTTCGGGATTAAGTGAGCACTTTTGAAACCTAGGTTGTCTTTCCCTCTTAAGATAGTTTAATAGTTCTCTGTCACTTTTTAGCAGAAGCAAAAAAATAAGTAAACTTACATTTTAGTGTGCATAGACTGTAACGAACTCGGATCTGAAGTCACAGTTAATAATATGTTAAAAATATTATTCTATAAACTATGGTCTTCAAAAGTGCTCAGTCTGTCGCGAACCACCTATATTAAGCACATTCCATTAGACAACGCCAGTCTTCAACACGATACTATGTAATTTTAACTGAGCCCTTATGTTGAGTTCTCGCTTTTCGTCTTTAATTTTTCTGTCCGATTCATCGCTTTATTTTCTTTGAAATTACTTGACATTTCATATTATAGAGCTTCAAAATTTTACAAATTACTTCGGGTTTAGATGTCTCTTGTTACATAAGCATTGCATGTGACTCTTCACCAGCGACCATGTAGCCTATTTAAAAAGCAATATCGGCACTAATTACGTCTAAATTATGCCATAGTGTTATGTATGCATGAGTTTATCACATAGTAATGTATGTTATCAGATAACTATAGTTGAGTATTTTAAACAAGTGTATGTAAACAACTAAACTTATAATGAATAAGTTCAACGTGTGTTGTGATGCCCTACGTTAAGGGTGCTTCTTACTTGCGATTGAAATGTTTTGCAGAGAGTTGTGAGGCATAAGAGAGCTTTACGTCTCACCGATAATCTGGTCATTACTGATGGTGAGACACAACTTTCCACAAGAACAGGAACTGGAAGAAGGATCGACCATAGCCTTTGATGTTGAACCATCCAAGTCTTTGTCTGGAGCAATTTCACAAACCATTGAAAACTGAAACCAGGAATCCAACACGGGTACTTAATAATGCGAATCCAACGTGTTGCTGAATTGTGGCTATTATTTTATGGCGAAACTACTTACAGTTCATTAAATTTGTACAACTACGAAAAAAACATACACAAGCATACTTCTAACAATGTCTCTATAGCTTTGAACAATCGGCGTGATTGGTATAAACATGTCGTTAGAGCTGCTTAAAACGACTACAAACGTCTGTTTATTTGAGTGCTGTATGTGGGGGGAAAACGACCGAATTCGAAAGACAGAAATATATAAACATGCATTGTACTTTAAACCATACTTTCCACAAACAAAATTATACGGTCATTGCTTAGAGCTACAAACAGAAAATAAACAATAACAAAAGTAAAGAAGTGTACACTATTACGTAAAGTAGCTTGCACTACGCCGGTCAGTCGCACTCTTAGCGCTCAATCTGTTTTGTTTGTCACATCCACACATTACTCTGTGCTCACCTTATCCTCACGAATGATTAAGGTTGCTGTAATACTTGCAGCGTCAGAGTTAAAAATATGGATTCAATTAATTAACGTTAGAGGGTTTGTGTATGTCTCCCGGTTTCATGCCGTTAGTCCTAACAGGGAAGCGCAACGGCAACAGTTGACTCACATTCGGGAGGACCCGGGTTCGATCCCTGGCTCCGGCCATCCTGATTTTCCATGGTTTCCCGAAATCACTCCAGGTGAATGCTGGGACGGTTCCTTAACAAAGGCCATGGCCGTATCCTCTCCCATTTCCTGTCATTGTACCAAGTTTGCGTGTCACCGTCTATAAATGACCTCGCTGTTTACGAGACGTAAAGCTCGCTTACGTTAATAAGGCACTAACATTCATGCCCGTTCTGGGATTCGAACCCAGGGCTTCTCGCACCTTAGACTGGAATGTTACCGACCACGATACGAAGATCGGCACATGGAATCAGTTTTACACAAATTACTCCGTAATGTATTATTTCCAAAGAATCGTTATATATTAAACTAAAATAATTCCAAATGACTTTTTCTTACAAAATATTGAGATATAGCAAGAAACTTCGCGTATTTTAATTTTGAATCCTTGATAATTGTTGACAAGTCACCAGGGACACGAAAAATTAGCGCTTTGTTTCGGATACAAATTCGAATTTTAACGGCTGTAAGTTAGTGTGACTTTCATAGTTGGTACTACACTAACTTGACATGTCCTTAAAAGCTCTGCACCTATGCAAACAAGCAGCTAAATGAAATCCCAATCATGTGGTATCATTGTGTTAGCAAACAGCCAATGAACAACTCTAGCTTCATATGTAGGTACGATGCTATTCTTGAAAAAGCGAAACTGCATTTTTTTCGGGACTCAAAAATCAAAATTTGACAAAATATTTAACATATGTAAGTTTTCGATAATCCCTTTCGATGGTTGCGTTTAGCGCGAAATTTCATGTAGGATATAGTTTGTAATTTTTTTTACGCTGATAACTCAGTAACATGTAAAGTGCACATCAGACAACCCCACTCGACAAATTAAGAAAAATTGAGATGGTCGAAGAAACTTGTAGTGTTTGTCAAATACTTGTTTCGGAATGCAGCGTGGCTCATTTATTGGAGGGTTGGAAAAGTTTTTTTTCAACCCTCAACACACTTTGACCGCCACTTTAAACTCGCGAGACGGGGTGTGGAATGAAGACTAGAGTGGTCGAACGGCATCGTGGCCTCCCGCAGACGTGACCCTGCGACCTGGAGCCGGACTGAGGTCGTCGGCCCGTGTCGCTGCCGCCGTGCGCCGGAATTAATTAGCACCATCACGGCGAGGCCGGAGCGGAAACGCTAGACGCACCCTCCCAACAGCTACTAGTAACCAACCAACCCTCCCCACCCCCACCTACACGCACTAGTCCTGGACCACCGCTGCACTTCTCGGCTCGCCGCTAATGACATATCAGTTTGCGGCCGGCATACCGTCGCCGCCCGCTCCCCCTTCCCTACCCCCACCATCACAATCCAACGCTTCAATTCGTTAAAATATGCGTGACGCATACGCCTCCCTCCGCGGTGAAATAATTGCGTGCTGCCGCTTCGCTCCTGCGTCATCGGATACTGTTTCACGGCCACCATAATTACGACCGCGATGGAAAAAAAGAGTGGGGATAATATACATGCTAGAGTAAACAAATATAACACGCGTTCGTGAAAAGTTTTAGTTCGTTGCGATTCATCTGACACGGTCGACGCATTAATGTAAGGTAGCATTACGTATACCCTTTCAGTTTGCTTCGATATAAAATGTATAGGTGTTTCGAGAGCAGTTTTTAATTTCTGGTTACATTTTTCATGTCAGATAATTTATCGTTTACTCCCACTTTTTGTCATAGATTGTATTGTAATCAAAAGTTAGCGTCTGATGTCATAGTAAATAATGCCTTTTATTTTTCTTGATACGATGATCTTCAAAATTACTCACTTTACCGCAAACAACTTATGCTGTAGTCATTTAACTTTAAATTGTCTCTTTTTAAGAATGTAATGGAATGTATTGCAGGGAATTGCGATTAATTATGTTCTGACGAAACTACTTAAAATGCGTTACATCTACAAATCTACGAAACAACATTAACTTAAACTATTTCCCTAATTTTACTTACCAGAAACACTATTTTGTGCTTCTAAAAATGGTTGACAGCCTTTTTCTTACTGGCGTATGTAAGGGAATGCTAACCGTATTCGTGAAATTAAAAATGTTCGTTGGCTTTTAAACCATACTTTCCACCAGGGGGTGGCCACGACGTATTCAGCCCAGGCAATCACTTGAAGTCAGTGTATTTGTGCCCTTGTTGCTTGAACGTTTATACATGTGGTCACTGTAGACCATAACATTGTTTCTGCCATAAGAGCCAATGTATTTTACTCGAAGTTTAAAAAACAATGAAGTTAAAGTGATTTATCGAATAGCAGATGTGTCCTGTTATCGCAGTCTACGTTGTTTGGGAAACAAAGTTTTGAAACAATTGTAAAACTCAACTGTATGCATGCGTTTTGAAACACATTTCCGTGAGTGGACACCATTGTTAAACTAACAGTTATACTAGTTTCTGCTACTTATTTAACATTTTGTGTGCAAATTTGTTTGTTTTATTGCTATTAGCAAACGGTTGCACATCGTCAGTGACGTACATATGCGTAAATAAACAATATATGTGGCTTTATTTTCAGGTTAGTTGGTTAGGTTTATTTACATAATAAATTGTTTAACCAGATAATTTTTACAATGCAAATGTAAAACATGGCCCTTTTTGCTCTTAAAAAGTAACAGTAGCAGACGTATTTCACGTACCTGCTCTCTCTCTTTACACCCGAATTCAACGCACGTAACCGTTTTCATTCAAATCTGTCCATTCTACAGTATCAATAACATACGAGGCACTTACGAAAACCTTACTCGATCTACTCGACGCTGTGTGTTGTCCAACAATAATGTATTATTCGCGCAAAACTGGCATATATATGTCGACTTCAAAAAAGTCCCAACATGCCATCTCCTGTACACTCCTACCTCCACGATATCCACAAATAAAATGATATGATCAACGCTCAAAATCCCATAAGGAAAAGAAAACTAGAACTTCACGACAGTTGATTGGCATGAGCGTAGAGGTGTTAATGCACCGCTGGGAAGCGCCACACTTACTACTTCATCGATTTAATACCACACACACACGCACACTATCTAGGGTACCGCTTTTCGACCACCCGCCTGAAGATGTTAACCATTGTTAAAAATGATTTTATTACCTGCGTATAACAGTCGAATGAAATTTATGTATGTACAAAAGTAGAGAAATTACTAAATATTACAAATGTAAACTGGGCCCTGAAATGTGCTAAATTTAACGTGAACAATCTATACATGCGACAGCAGAAACATATTTTTTGCGCACGAAAGGAACTGTAGATATTTGGATACTCTGATGCTAGTATTGTCGTTCCCCTTGAATTCTCGCTAATTTGAATTCATGTAGTTTGCGCCTTTAGAAGATTTAAGGTGGCTGGATTAGATGTGACTTGCAATATGCTGTATTCGAGTTAAACTGCCGTTACTACCAATGTGAGGAATAGAGAAGGTAAGTTGTGGTGGATATTGGCCATCAGTCGAATCGTTAAGAAGACGAAAGGGAATACTCTGAGAATACCCTCCGTTTCACACACGTGTACGCTGCATTATTGCACTGGAATCTAGAGTCAGTTGACCGGAAACTCCGTACCAGTCAGATCCAGAAATCTGACCGGGAATAGCAACTCAACTATGTGTTCTAACTACAAGAATGCGTGTAAAGTATTTCTGTAAACACATGACCAAACTTGGTCATTAGATTCGTTAGTTAAAAAGAGAAAGATTCATATAAGACACACATGTTCCATGTCAAATTATAAGGGCTGTGGATGCCTTTAAAGACATAGGGCGAACACTATGATACTTTTTGCAGAAGTACGTGCGTTAGAGACACAAATTCATTAAACGAAGACTGTGGATATATGGAAGGTACTGTGTACGCCGTACACACATCATGTAAGTAATACTGATAAGATCCTATACAATTCATCCAAAATTTACAGAAACAGGTTAAATTGATTGCTCACGCCAGGTCTGACCTCCCTTTCTGACATTTTATGTATAGTTGATCTGTAAAATATTATAAATTTTTAAAGTGGTATATTCAATTTTTGTTTAGAAAATACTTTAAGCACCATTTTGCACCTTAAAATGTAAATTTTTCCGGGCGAGGGCCACCGGAACCCACTTCTGTGATTCGGGCTGTGGGCATAACTACGTTTTAGGAATGCCCCCTCCCCCAAATCTCTAAAGCTGAATCCAGTTGAAATTAATAAAGTGTTGCCTGGGATGCGACTTTCTAGGCCCACAGTTTTCGAGTTAAAACTCTATCGGAGGACACAGAGGCTGTGGACTGATGTGCGGGACAATACGTTCTGCACATTTGAGAAACACATTTATTTTAATATATTGTCGGCCTTCTGCCGTTAATGTTTCTTATACAGCACTTATTATTTGAGCTGAACTATAGGTGTCGTAAAATAAACTTCTCTTTAACCGGTCACGAATCACGTGCCGGTGTTTGTACACACGTTTCCTAAATACGTTGTGTGAGGTGAACGTATGCATGTAAGTATGTATATATTACAGTACGTCAGTATTTGAATGATCGATTTCCGCGAAGACTGATTGGCCGAGAGGGTTTCATAGCGCGACCTGCTCGATCACCTGATTTAAATCCAACGGATTACTTCGTCTGGAGACATGTAAAGTCCTGTTACCAATATGACTTCCACCAAATACGACGCGCTCCAAGGATTTTCATCAGGGTACGCTGAAACATGGAACGCAGATTTACAGTATGCACTGAAGCAGGTGGAAGACACTTTGAGCAATTCCTGTAACGTTCATTACATCACTTGTTTCAGTAACAAATGTACCACAGGATGTTAAGGTATGTAACCTAACTCCCATATGCACTTTTTTAATTGATTTGTGGGATTGTGACTTGAACCACTGTACGTTAATGTCGTGGCCATGGCTATGGACGTTGTAATAGTATTACAATATATTTTATGTTAATTATTTATTTTATTATTTCAATGGACACTTCAAGGTAATATTTGCGTATATGAACTTAAATTGATCGTAATTAAGTGATGTATTTTATAATTCATTAATTTTAACCGCAACCTGATTGCAATAATTATTTAATTTTTTTTGTATGTTAGGAAATTTCTCACAATATTCTATGTATATATTAATTTAATTGATCATGGTTTTTATTGAGCACTAGTTCATATTTTGTCTTAGGCGAGGATTTCTTCCTCCTTGCTTAAGTACGTTTATATCTTTGAGCCTGAGAGGCATAGTTTAAAGCTAGTGTTTTAAGTACCACGGCAGATTCTACGATGGCCTGGGTTTTATATCTGCCACCGTCGTAATTTGTTAGGGCACTACAGAAAGAGTTCTTAGGCCAGTAAAAACAGTATATTGTTTAGTCATCTTAAGAAGAGGCAGTAATTGAATTTGTACCAGATTTAATAATTCTAGTGAGCCTCAAGACATCTTGTGAACAAACTGTAAGCTGAGCTATTTAAGTTTACTTTTTATCAGCCTATTTGTTTTAAAGTGCCTTTGACTTTTCTCTTGAGAACTATAAACTTGATTTGCGTTAAAATGTTTGAAATATTAAGTAACCAGATAACGATTGAAAGTGACTTTAATAATGTTGAAATTCAGACCAATTTGATATGGAACTTGTATTACTGCTATACCCAGAGGTTTGGGAGAAAGTTCTCTTACGCCTCTGCGACTGAGTTTGCTAGCCGGACAAACTACTAATTTAATGAGCTACCACATTTTACGTAACTACAAGAATTTCAGAACCCGTTTATATTTAAATGATGTTGGAATATGTGTGTACCCGTAGTGTGAAAGATTATAGGTATTTTATTTCTGACTTAATTTAAATGCATCACAAAATTAGTAAATGATTTCCATAGTAATAAATCTAAGTATTTCAAAACTTGCGGCATTGATAATTTCATTTGCAATTTACAAGTAATTTTATCAAATTATCTCCTATTTTTTTACTTATCTCTAATACTTGACACAGCGGCAAAACGTTTAAGTATAATGTGTGTATTAACCAGCTTCATGCATTTACAACTAATTTATTATCTGCTGTTTCAAGAACACGTATTACTGCCATTAATGTATCTATATTTACGTAACTAGGAAAAAAAAAGTTTTCAGACCCACGTTCATGTCATATTTTTTGTTTGTACCGATGTTACGACCACAGTCCCGTTACTAGTGTGAGTGTGAGAGATTTTGGTAAGCGCTTAACATCGAGGTCTTTATCGCTGGTTAGGTGTGACATGAGGTGAGAGTGGAGCATAACCGGAATGAATGGGCAGGGGAAACGGGAGATCCCCGAGAAAACCCGCCGACCAACGGCATCGTCCGGCACGATTCCCACATACGAAAATCCGCCAGTAATCGAACCCGGATAGCTTTGGTGGGAGGCGAATGTTCTGACCATTCGGCCACCGCAGCCCCTCCAACACTAGAATCCGTGCTAAAAACTCTGTATAGTATTTGCGTTAGCAGGATGGAAGAGCTGAAGAATAGTCCATATTTTGGGAATATGTTTTGAAAAGATGAATCATATTGCTTCCGGCTTCCAGATTCAAACTAAATAATATTGCTTATAGTTAGAGCCCGGTAATTTTCGCGAAAAGAATTTCGCAGCACTTTGTTTCAGTGCCTTACGTGCGCACCTGCATCTTTGCTATGTGGTCAGTGATTGGATGCCGTAACACCCAACGTGTGGAGGTTAAACCCGCAAATCACAGACGTGACGTTTGACAGTTATCCGTGTACTGATTGGCACAGTCAAATGAATAACGACTCTGCACAAAAACACTCTGTCAATAGCCATGAAGTTGAGGTGCAGGTGTGCACGTAAGACACTGAAACAAAGTGGGGCAAAAATCTTTTCGCGAAAACTACCGGGCTCTACTTATAGTTTATTTATAAAAAAATGAAATGGAAGGTTTCGTTTAGTGAATAAAAATACGAGATACTAGTGGAGCTTACGCTAATACCAATCAGAATTTATTGGTTTCAATTGTAAACTCCCATTGCAACAAACATTTAAATATCTCACTAATACTAATCGTTCTCGCTTAAATGTACGCCTCTTGTGGCTTCACCAGAAAGTATTACCTGTGATAAATATATATATTTATTGCCACCTGAGATGTTACGTTTTAGAGTGGTAAAATGCTTATATCACAATTATTAGTCACATAGGTTATATTTATCATGAAAAAAGGAGCGGAAGGACAGACATTAACTTAAAGGAAATATTTAACGGGGCTCTAAAAAGTACTTACTTTACAGTGAGCAGCCTAATATACATTTTAATGGGGCAATCTGGAAGTTCTTCACTCTAACGGGTGCTCTAGAAACCATTTGCGTCGAACCTTACGAGTTATTCTAACGGTAACGATTTACGTCACGGCAAGGTATTAAATAACTCATAGTGAGTACCGGGCAAGGCTAAATTACCCATGCGCGTTGTAAATTTTCGTTGCTCGAGTTAGAATTGCTTAATAAGGTGTTGCTGTCATGGGGCTTTGATTCATGACGTTTTACAAGTCACCCCTCGAGCAGAGAAGAAATTATACGAGCGAATTTAAATCTTTTCCATATACAGTAGATGTCAGGCCAAGCTGTTAAGCATTCTTTGGCCCAAGGCATACGCATCATTTGAGAATAAAGTCGTTGGCACTGTTGAAGCCAGCCGGCTTGGTAGTATGTTCTGGTCCATGGAAACCTCACGTGTCTGCCTACAGGACGATTTGAGTCTGAAAGCACCAACACAACGTCGGCAGGTGATTTCTTCAGAAAGTATAAGGAAATGTAAGAAACACTTTTCTCAAAATAGATTCTTAAGGGTGTGCCTTCAAAAGTCGGGATATTAAAATTAAGTTAAATATTTTAGAGACTACTTTCGATTAAGCTACTAATAATGTGTTGCATAATGTAGATCATTCATCTCGGGAAGCGTGTCTTGTATTGTAGGGGTTTAAATTGGGGAAATAGAAGTGGCCATCCTGAGTTTGTATGAAACTCGTTAACAAACAATATTGTAAGAGCTTTTATTGAATGTGTGATTGCCGTATTATTGTCACCCTGATTAGGTATTATTAATTCCTATCAATTCACATATGTATGTTAGCAAATATTAAAATAAACTTCATATGCGATGATTCAATCTCATCGGTATCATTTCACGATATCGAAGAAACTGTTTTCAGGAAGCTAGCATCATTGTTCTGTATTTGCTATATAAAAACAGAAATGTATGTTTCTACGCTAGAGGTGGGATGTGCAGCCCCTCATCAGCAGCCTACCCCCACTCCCACGCATTGACCCCACCTAACAGTCGAAGTGGAGGAGAGCCAGCCTAAATAAATTGTTACAATAATGAAATATTAGTTTCTATTGTAATATGAGTAATTTTAGAAACTAGGAAACGTGTATGAAGCAAAATGTAAAGTGATATATTGAGTAAAAGTGGTTTATGTTTGATAGCAATGCGAGCAATGGAATGTAATTGCTGTCCTTGACAGTCGGGGTCATCCTACAGAATCTGCTTTCTGATTGGCCCTAGTGACCACAGGCTGTGAGACAAGCGGCAGGATTTTGGCGCCAAGGGAAGCGACGCGAGGGTGTTTTTGAAGGGATAATGCAGGCGTAAATAACATGAGACGTGGAAAGACTGTCGGACGTCGGATTAAGGACAGGAAAATTTCGCGAATACAATGACCTGCACGTTAGAATCAACTATTCTATGCATACTCAAGTCCCGACTATTTGTCCACTAGCTGCTACTCAGTGGAACAACAGGCAATGAACGAATAGACGGGGCTTGAGTATGCATAGGACAATGGATTCTAGCATGCAGGTCGTTGAATTAGCGAAATTTGCCTGTCCCTACGGATTATTAGTCGCGACACCTTCTACGCGAAACCGCTAACCCTATTCTCATTTGATCTACGAAATACACACACACGCTTGAAACTATGTTTGTCATTTTTAAAAATGCAGCATGCTTATTAGAGACATGATTTTGGTACCCCTCAAGATGGCTAAAAAAAAAAAAAAAAAAAATTAGACTGCGGTAAGTACGAAAATACCACCCACATTCGCAAACAGCTACACTAGGAGAATGAGTTTAACTTTACTACAAACTTTGCGAAAATAAAATTGTATAGTCGCAGTTTTAAGTCCTTTAGAAAAAGCGAAAGCACTGCAAGTCAGTTTCGTAGTTCCGCGCCTCAAATGTATAGTGATTACCGCCGAGTGTGGTAGGATGAACCTTATCGCTCGCTTGCATCCGCTCATCAAACGTGGAAAATTACATTCCATACATAGTCCTCTTGGAAGGTACGATGAATGGTATTAATAGTAGTTATATGTCTGGGTGGCAGGCCGCTGAAAACGAAGACTTAACCAATCTTCGTCGAAGATTAAGTAAGAAATTATTGAGAAGATCGGAAACACGACTATCTAGTTTAAAATTACTATAGAGTCCATAAACTTGTGCAATTCCAGCCACGTCCTGAGACGATACTGCGAACTTCGTCACCCATTTAAAGTTTGGCATTTTGATTTTTCCATTTAATACTGAGCAGTTAGCCGGTGCAAAACGAACGTCACATATGGACGTATTTATCAGCATGTCTAATTTAAACCATAAGTTACCGAACGTTAGTGCCGTGTAGACGTTATTGACGACACGTAATGTGCGTAGCACTAATGGTTTAATGTCATTATCAGTTTTACTTCTATTGCAAGTGAACGCGAGTTTGAATTATGTATATACTGGTGATGAAAGGGTAAATAGGTCAAATACCATTTCATAACTAAGTTAAGTCTAGCGAAGCTGTTCATTGCCTTGATATGGGCTGTTAGCGGTAAAGTGGGTACTTTTTAACATCCTCAGGAATGGCTTTAACCAGTAATAAAATATCGTACTGTTATCTAGGTACTGAATTTTTAAAGTGATGAAATGTATATGCACTGCATTTATTAGTATTGTTACAGTCGAATGAGAAACGACTTTCCACAAATACACGTTGCCAATAGTAATGAAGTAGAAGTACAGACGTGCACGTAAAACATTGCAACAAACTGGTGCAGAACTCTCTTCGCTAAAATCAGAGGCCCCTAAAACTTGCTGGAAAGATTGAAATTGAATAAAATAAAAATATAAGCGATACGATGTAACGTAATCTTTTTACCGTGAACTAACTATACTTACATTAAATTAACAATTACTTGTGAAAACGAAAGCATGATATTCGCCTGACACAAAGATGTCCAAGCGAAGCAGGAACGTGTGTAAGCATGGCCACATGCTCGTCACCTATGACCTGCCGCTGACAATATATTTTTCTCTACGTGCGTTTTCTCACCGTTCCTTCTTCGTCCGGAAATTGGGCCACATCTCGCCCTTCCCAGCCCTCTTTTATACCGCCCACCCACCAGCCTCTGGGACTGAATAACGGGTCTAATATCATGCCGTCACAGCCGAGGATGGTGGTAGGTATGGGGGAGAGATGGAAAGTTCCCCCCCCCCCCTCCTGGGTGGCGTCTCGTCTACGGGATTAATCGGGCCGGGATTTGCACCCCTTTCCCCCCGCTACCTCCACCAGCAGGTCGCCAACACTCCGCAACCAGGCTGAGGAGAGTCGCCTTCCTGGCTGCTGCCCCCCCCC
>PNEQ01132063.1:0-11930 GCA_003012365.1 Medauroidea extradentata
GTCAAAGTTAAAGTAAAAATAAATCAACAGTTGACTGAGTAAGTGAGTTGTTATTGGTGAAATCACGATGGTTGGTTAACCCTGAAAGTAAATCAAACTGAGCTATCCGGCGCACTTCACATAACATAACCTCAACACCCACGCCAAGTGACAACAAACAATAACAATAGACCACAGCAACACGCAGCAGACGCAAGGATGCGTCACAATATCAGAACAGCAGCAGCCTAAATAACTTGCATTCACCTATTCTCTGGAACAAGGGCAATGTCACAGCCTTAAGGTACTCTATCAACATATTAGTGTCCATTCACAGGTCCCTTTATTCTTCATTAGTCTGAAACACCAATCTCACCCCCTCATGACCAATTTATTCAAAAAAAAGTTCTTTGGAAACAGTACCCACAACACTTTACTTATTTGTTAATTTAAAGCCTGTTTTTTTAATTAAAATTCATACTTTTCAAGGCAATACTCTGAACAGAAATTATTTCTGTGCATTTGCAAATAAATAGCTATAATCTCTAAAAGAGAGCCTATTCATTGGTCTCAAAACTGATGCTAAAGTTGTATAACAGCTGAGAAACTTAAATTGTTAAAATTAAATGTCAGTAGACTAATTATTCATTCACATAAACTGAAACACAGTCTGCACAAAAAAGTTTCCATAATATAAAACAAAAAAGTAATTTTACAGAATACATTAAATTTCCACCTAATTGGATGGAACTAGGCAAAAGAGAACCAACCTACAAAGTAAATTATTTTGAGATAATCATACTAAGTAGGAGACATTTTGGTAATATTTTAATAAGAGCCCAGAAAAAGTTGTTTATACAAGGATTACATACGCACATTAACTCTGTCCTTGGATGTGTCACATTCAACTGTGGGTTGAATCCCATATGCTTAGCTCCATCTAAATACAATTCAGCATTCCAAATTACAAAACTTAGGTGCAAAAGGCAAGCCTGCTCTCACCTGGACTAAGGGCAAAAACAGTTGGCTTGTTGTGCTTTGGTGCAGGGTACAGCAACTGTGTGATAAGGCCATCGGAATGCATGGAATGATGGTGCACCAACTCCGCCAAGGTGTTGAATTTACTCTCTGTTGTGACGTACACCTGTTCATATAACAAGAGCCACATTATAAAGCACAAAAACCGAATCTAAAATATGTGTAGATCATGTTGAGCACTACGTGATGGTACGTTCAAATTTAACTAATACTACTAGACTATAAAATTATTTGGTTCTTTGATCTGAAGCACCGGTAATGCTATTACCATTCTTTATTTGATAGCAGTACTTGTAAATACATAAGTTACATGTCATCTGAGAATATCCCTGTAGTAAAAGTAAAATACACAAATAATTTTGCACTTTGTCTGTATGACCATGTGTCATAAAACATCAACAGACTTTGACATAACAACCATTTTACAACTTGTAGCTGAAGTTCCTTTACTATCCTTTATTTTTATGTGAGCACAGCAGAACATTTTTATTGGTAACTGCTAGGGCACCCATTCAACGTAATCCCCAACAAACCAATTAAAATAAACAAGATTTAACACAAGAGAATTAGATATAACCAAAGTCAGAAGAAAAACCAACTGCACATGTGAAAAGAAGAGCAAGCCCACCTTGCCATCAGCATCCTCATTGATGCGATAGTGGTAGACGCGACCCTCATAGCGAAGGGAAATGCTCCTCTGGCCCGGACTGCTCTCCGACTCACGTACCAGGAAGCTACCATTGATGCCAGAGCTGAGCAGGTACTCTGCTGCATTACGAGAGATGGGGCCGTGGTACCACGAGTGCTTCTCCAGGGAGTTGACTGGGGTCACGTAATTGGACGGGACCCAGCCCACCTGACCCGATGCTGAGTGAGCCTCGCACCACTCCCCACTCTTGTTGTAGCTCAGGATGCGAACCTGCTCACCTGTAAGCACAAAATATTATTACCTTAAAATCCCCTAAACCACAAGGAGTTCTATGATTAGGTTATCTAGTCTCCTGCTTTTAAAACTACATAGTCCATGCCTAAACACTGCTGAAAACGTTGTTTTCAAAGATCACTGCTGTATTAATAAATATTTTTAATGATGTCCCAACCAATTTTTTTTTTTTTTTTTTGCCTGTACCCTAACTCTCATTCAGCACAAGCAAGTTATATTTCCAAGTACTATTCACCTCAGCAGTTGTAAACTAAAATTTGTAGAGTACAGTGTGTGTGTGTTTTTTTTATATCTTGTAGACTATAAGATAACTAAGAGATGATTACGCACAACTTTATGTAAAAACATTAAACTGGGAGAGGAACTTGCCTTGTTACATCCGACCTGGAATCATTTCGGGAAAGGAAAAGTCAATATGGCTGGGTCTTCTCAAATGTCAGTCCAGAGTGTTTCCTTCATTTGCTAACATTGCAAATTTTGTAGGTAAAGGCATTATATACAACTAAGATCGCCTTAAAATATTCTGTACTCTAATGATTCAACTCGAGTTTTCCTTATCTTTAAAAAATGTATTTCATAATTTATATTTTGTCGAATTTTTTGCTCTTTGCATGAATATTGTCTGAAGTACATTACTTCAAAAAGGGGCATAATTTGTTTTGGGTGATTGTGAAACAAATTGTGATATTGTTATTTATGCTGGTACCATTTTCAACTTCGAAGATGCGAGTAAAGCATGTCAAGCATTTTTGTAGCAGCCTTACTGGAACCCTATCCGCAGAAAGGACTCTGTATTTGAATTCATCTTGCGGCTTCTACAAATTGGCACTCTCTAACACAGCAAGCAAACTACGTAGATAGATAACAGAGCTTATTGTCTTGTTGACAAGATCAACAGAGGAACAGGGATGAGTACAGCCCATGGTTTGTATTCATGAGCTATCCCAACTTTCGCACACACTGACTTCCCTGACGACAAAGAAAATAAAACAGCAGTCAATAATTTCGACACGACTGTAAACTGTATCTAAACTACAAAGAAACTAGAGCAGCAGTCAATAATTTTGACATGACTGTCAACTTTATCTAATCAGATAACTTGATGCAATAAGCCTGAATTAATTAATTCCATTAAACTACTCTTTACTAACATGAACCCCTACCCTTTCCCCACACTCACACAAACGCACAGAGAGTTTGATCAGCAGCAATATTTAGTACATTCCAACTCAGAATTAAAGCACCCACACAGCACTTCATAGTATTTTGTGTAATTCAACTTAAATGGTGCCTATTTTCTGCCAATATGAATCAATAAAAATATAACACTATCACATTATCCTAAACACTTTCTCACACAACCAAAAATAATAAACTAAACATCAATTTATAGATAATTCTTCAAACAAAAAGCTTTCAACATAAAAACTTCTAAACGAATTGTGCAATATGAGGATAACCTTGAGAGTAATATCCCACATAAAATCTATTTAGTAAATCATTTTATTCTTGAGGTATTGGGGAGAGAGATGGAGAGAGAAGAGAAGAAAAGAAGAGAGAGAAGTGAAAAGAAGAGAGAGAGAAGAAGCAGAGAGAGTGCAAGATAACAGAATAATACACAGGAGTCATTGGACGGTTCTGAAACTTTATGGTGGTAGTTAAATAGACGTTTACAACACACAATCACAAAACAGAGAAGCAAAACCTGTGGTACACTGTCTTATCTTCAATAGTGCACTACATCTTGCACGGCAGTACATGTTGCAAAATGGTCTGCTGACAGAGTATCTTAAATGCCGGATGCTAAGGCAAACGGTCACGTTCCAAATCTCAGAAACCAAAGCTCAATAGAAACTATTATTTTCAACTTATCCCATGCATGCTAAATTAGGGTCATATCAGGGGAGTGTGAAGGCCACCAGTATTGTTTAGCCATAACTGAGGTAGTCCTGGGTTAACCATCATGCCATATGTTGTCAGGTATTATTTTGCTGGTCAGAAATAGAGCAGAAAAGTGGGAAGGTCTCATCAATACACCACTGGTCTGTTGAAGTTCCCCATAACATGATAGAAAATCCACTATTTTAGCCTATGGCTCCACAGATAATAACGTCTGCCGTAGAGAAGTGTGCTGCTCTGTAGTGAGACTAGGACAGTGGCATCCACTACGTGTTTATCCACACTTAAGCATTATTATCTACAGTTATGTTAACGAAGTCACACTCATCACCAAACATTGTCAATTTGATGCTGCCCATGTCGCTCATAAACTGGTACCAATTGCAAAATGAAGCTCTTACAAAAAAAATGGCAACAAATCTCATAGGTAGTGGGATTGCAGACACTGCTCCACAAAGCATCTGTAAATCATGAAAGAGATCATGATGTTTCAGTCTTCCTCTCAATAATTAGTCAAGCACGGTGGGTATAGTTGTCAGAAAAATTTGAACGATCAAAATCACAGAGCATGTCAAAGTTAAATAACCTGCATACTAAATTTGTGTACTAATTGCATTCTAAGTACACTTACACACTTACATATTTGCTCATTTCACAAGGTCAGCAGCAAACAGCCATCTCTCTTTCTGTGTGTGTGTGTGTGAGTAAATGTGCATGTGAACACCCACTTGTGTGTGTGAATGTCTATAAGGTACCGTGGACAAACAGGAAAAAATAAACCAGGTATTTGCACATGCATTGTCAAGAGTTTATTGGCGCAGTGGCTAGAGCACTTGCTTCTTATGAAGGTGATCTAGGTTTGACTCCTGGCAGGGTCGATCCAAATTTTCATATGTGGGAACAGTGTCGGACGAAGCTGTTGGTCAACTGGTTTTCCTTCGAGATTTCCGGAATACCTCGCCCTTCGTAGCGATGTTGCTTCATATTCACTTCATGTCACTGCTCACAAGCTTTAAAGGCCTAGACGTTAACTGCTCACCAAAATTACCCACTTATTCACTAATTGTTTGTTAGATACACCCATTGCTTGTCCGATAAAAAGAAAGTGACCACTATTAAACCTACACTGAAAAAGTAGAACTACTGGTGAATATACTAAAAATTGGTTGTTGTAAAAAATAAACGGCAGGCAATCGCCAACAAAAAGTTTTAGAACACAGTAGCATGCTTTAAATTTTAATTTGATGTTACAGAGAAGCCTTCACAGCATATAAAAGCATGAAATACTTTTTACACAGATGTCTATTTGTAGATATGAATGAAGAATCTTTTAAAAATGAAATTGAAGTGTGAAAAAGAGGTTAAGTCAATGTGGCCTATGTAACACAAAACAAAGATTGTACAGCTCAATTTCTGAGTGAATGAATGTCAAATAGGACATTCCAATACTCATAAATAATATATTTTTAGCCCTTTTATTAGCAGAGGTGGGGAAGGTAAAAACAGTTAAGGGAGAAAAGTTGAAGTACATAAAAGGGCAAGTTTATAACCACTTTAATTAGTGGTGGGGGTTACAGAAAACTCATGGACTCTCCTACATATACAAAATGTCAATTTTTCTATTTCAAAGTCTGAACAATATCTAAAGTTTTAGATGATAATGCTGTTTTATCTTCAGATTTTAATAATTAATTTATAACTGATATGTCTCCGAGGTTCAAGCAATGACTAAAGACAAAAATGAGAATACAAGTTCTGTATTATATACAGTATTTGTACACAACTCTGAGGTGTTATTGAATCTGTTAAAATTTAATCATAATTATATTTTCCTCACAAAACAAATAACATATCTGACAGTTCACAGGCATAATTTTTTTAACCTGCTATCAAACAAATTGTAACTTAAAACATTCACTGTAAAAAATTAGTAATAGAGCTAAAATTTTGTTGAACATTAACATAAAATTTAATCTGACAGCAACATACTATTTATTCTTCCTTTACACTGAAAGCATATGGTCTGGTTATGAACATTATATCCTGCAGCTGCGTAATCATAGAGAATCAAATACTGTATACTGGTTAATAAAACAAACCTAAACGTAAGAATTTCACATGTTTCATTATGCTCACTGACTTTCAGAGTTTGAAGATGCTACACTGCTACAGTAAATAGAAACTATAAGTATGAACATAACCTTTTTTCCTGTGAGTACAGCATATGCACTGCAATTTCTACAATGAAGGAGATAGCTCGTATAATGAGAACTGCTATGCGCAATAATGTCTTCACAACTGCTAGTAATTCATTTCAGCAAAATACTTAAGTTAATAATGTGAAAATAACTAAACAATACTGAACACCTTCCCTATACAATGGATTTTTTTTGTTTGAACTAGTTTCTATGTTAAGCCTAGCCTAGTTTACATCAGCAACAATATTGCTAATAACACCTGTTTAAACAAAGTTATTAACAAATGTAAAAATTCTTAAACACTGTTGGTAATATTCTGTCATTAATTTGTAAATATTTACTAAGAAATGGACTTCTAAACATTTTATGGAAAACATATGCTAATCAACAAAAGTTAAAAATTTTGAACAATGTTAATAACTTTGTCACTAACACAGTTGATAACATTTTCCCCGACCCATTCTAGGGCGGTCTAGATCAAAGGATGTTGATAAATGTTACTAGCAATGTTGTTTGCATTTTTGTCATCAACATTATTATTGTACGTTAATAATTGTTATTACTTTGTTAGCAACATTAGAGTTTTCAGCAATGTTTACAGCAAATTTGCTATCAACATTGCTATAAAATAGTGTACCAGAGTTTAGAATTTGTTCGCAACATTTTTTAGACAGCATTTTGTAATTAACATTAATGCTGTTATTTTATCTGTGAAAATTGGCCTTTAGTTATTTCAGATTATGCATTCACTCTTGCCATGACCTACACAGCCAGTAAGACAATCACTTAGGGAAGTTTCCACTTTTCTATCAACAGATGTAAATGTATTACTTTAACTTACAATAAAAAGAGGTTTTAGTCAGTATGCTCTATTTGCTTGAAAAATATAGTTCACATTTTTTCACTGGTATGACAGTTCTGTAGAAACATCATTAAATTTTAATGTAAATGGCTGTATAACACAACAAAAATGCACAGAAATGTTCAAAACTTTCTATGTTCTGCTACATTGTCATTATTCAGTGAATGTAATGAGACAGTTTGCAACAACCCAACTGGCAAACTTTGAATAGAAGAGAGGACTATTTAAAAAAACATTTCCTTACAACCTACTGCACGAACTGTAGTTTCAGCTAATCTGTTTTCTGCAAAAATTGTCCAATTTCCTGTATTTTTAATGTGCTAAGACACTTTTTACAGTTTCCTGACACTGTCCTGAACATGTCCCTGAAACACATTTACTATTTATTGTTTAAATTTGATCACAATAAACATTATACAGCCGCTGTTTAAAGTAATCCTAAGATTTATTTGATGAAGGAAAAGAAAAAGAAAGAAAAAAAAGCTACATTTTTGTAATCTCCGATTGATTCATTTACGTATATTAAATAATTTTAAATTCCAAAAATTATTTCTCCAATGAAAAGTATGACATTTGTTTTTAAATTTTAGGATATGATTACTATAATCATTAGGAAAAAAGTGAGTTTAAGCAAATTAAAAATATATGACTCTACGATGCTATTTATTTCAGAGAAATTAAAGTAACGAAACTTGTAATGAAAATAGTATTTAGTTTTTAATAAGCAATTTTAGTTAATTGCTTCTGGCAACTTACTGATCTGCTGAAAAATAACAATTCTGGCAGAACCGTTGTATATAAAACTGTTACATCACCAACAAATAGGGCATGTAAGATTCAGAATTCTGTTTCCTTAAGTACAATTGTTTAACAGCAATGGCCACGTACAGTATTCCCATTTACAGTCTTCAGAGCACGTTACTTCTATGAACTTATCAAGCAGAGGAAAACCAATCAGGTACCTTTCCTGAGACTCAGCTGGTTTTCACCGCCTGCTTGGAAGTCATATAGAGCAACAAAAAGTTGAGGATCGTCCTCTTCCTGAGCCAGGAGATTTTCCTTGGATGTCCACCGGTTGGCACCATCCAAGGGGACAGGGGTGCCCGGCGCGGGCCCAGGGACAGCAGCCGTGGCCGCAGAAGCGGTCGGCGAGTCGCCATCCGACAGATCTGGTATATGGGGTAATGGTCGGCTCTGCAGCAGTGCTTCTGTGCCAACATAACGCCAAACTGTTGCTGATTACAGCAGCTTTCTGGTATGGCAGACATACACTAAACTGGTATCTAACACTAGTTATTTCATTAAACTTTATTAAATTTCTAAATAAAACATACGTAATACACGTGGCATACAAGAACGATATTTACCTTGGCAAATAGAACTGATTGCTTGCGATTTCCACAAATACAAAAAATAGGTTTGTTCGTGTATGCGTGTGTGTATGCTAACACACAAACACACACTTATATCCACAATATGTAAACCACTACTGTACTGATTTTTCATACTGCGTAAGAACTTAAGATATATGGGTAGCTTTTATCAGATGTAGGCCCTAAATATAATTTTACCATTGCAAAACAAACAACACGAAAACAAAATCACTTTAGAAATAAAATGTAAATTATACGTAACAATATTTTCCCACCAATATATTTATTCAAACAAATGTTTCTAAACACGTGAATACACACACTACACACATGGCAAAAGTCAATATGCCACAAAGTACTAAATATGAAAACATGCCATATAGTTTTCCCACCACAATTATTTGTAAGTATAAATCAACCTGACTTTACTGTCCAATATCACCCTGCCTATTCTCCAGTGCTTTAACTTTTTTTAAGTTGCTTAATGATATGTTTTTTTATCCTTGTCAACAACTTTCCCTTCTCTCTTAGTCTGAAATGTAGTTTCACATAATCAATTTATTATAAAGAAAACAAACATTTTTTCCACTAATTTTTTTGCAACCTGATTTGTAGAACAGGCCTAGGTTTGCAAACCAAGCAGTGTTTAAGTAACGAAATGTGATTATCTGTCAGCTTCAAAACTGACAAATGCAAAATAGATAGAAAATAATTTATTTAATAATTAAATTATAACATCTACTTCAAGAAAAATTATATATTGAAACACTGAATTATTAAATAGAGAATTGAAATGAACCTGGCTATACTAAGGTCAAACATCATTCACAAACATTGTAACACTAGAATAAACAAGAAAAATCATACTGTATACAAAATAACGTTTTGATTAAACTATTATACTTGTCCCAAAAACATTAACCTACGCTAGGAAAACATATTCCGTACGATGATGAAATGGTACTTTTGCAAAACAGCATACATAGTATAACCACATTTTTTAGCCATCCAACACCATCAAAAACAACTTTCTCACACAATGTAATGAGAGACTGGATACAAAAGAAATTACAATACAGCATGCATTGGATGGTTAACAATTTCTTGAATGTTTCTGATATAGGACAGCACGAACATGCAAAGTAATACTATTTAAGTCTGTGAAAAATTCTAGTACACACAACAGTGTCTGGTGGGTGGCGGCTAACCAAAACAAATACGGTTACGTGATAAATGTGTTAGCCAATGAGAACTTTTTTAAATGTTTACTGAGGCATTTGAAAATAAGGCACTTTTAAAGCTGAATAATTTTAAAATTACAAAGTTCATGGAGCTACTGCTTTACCTGGCTGCATTTAGTGCTGAAATAATTCAGAAGAATCATGTAAATATTAACATATTTTTTCTAGGAATTTTCCATATTACAATCCTGCATACCCCATTTTACTATGGGGCTGATTAGGCCTAATACAAATTTTGTGTCATCAGGAAGTCTTCTTATTCTCTAACACGTATCTACATGTTTTTTGGTTAAATCTCCTGCAGTTTTCGCAAGTTTTATCACAACTGATTCTGCACCTCCATTTTCATATACTTATTACTTCCTTACTATGCTCTTTCGGCCAAACTATTACATGTAAACCCTACCTTGCCACACAAAGTTTGTCCGTCAATTTCAGACCCATCCTGTAGAATAAAGAGGAAATCAGAAAACTTATACAAGGTAAACATTTTCTGACTGGTCGTCATATAACTAGAATGGCTACATAGAATCAAAATTGAGTGAGTCCATTAGCCAAGTAAATAAAGAATATTGACAAAACCCACTACTATATCCCTAAACTGTATGGTATAATAACAACATACAATTATAAATACAGAACGTGAAAATCAAAAGTAATGAATACAACTTGCCAAAGAATGAAGAGCATAAGCAACAACCAAATGTAAAATGATAATGTTACCATCTGACTAAACTATGCTGCAGAAGTCACCCAATCATAGCATATCAGCACCAGTGTGCACAGACTGGCATAATCCTACATCTCCAGATATTATTTAGAAAACCACCTAGAAATGTTAATAAGTGAATAAAGGTACCTACCATCTGTCTGCAGCTGTATTACATATATTTACGTTCACTGTTACCCAAGTTTTAGAACAAACAAAGCAAATGAGAAACAAACACAACAAACACAATCATTGGATGCAGACTGCCGTGTACTGTAATATTGTACAAGAAATAGAATATTGTTATCTGCCAATTACAAATAAATTCACCTGTCTATCAATTAATAAGAAAGCATTAATGTCAAGTATATAGTAGTTGCAGACATTGCAAGCACAGTCTATGATGTAATACATTTGCTATTGCAATTATTATTAGTGAATGAAATGTCCATACAGTTGATTGCTGAATTATATAACAACTGGCGCTATGTTAAACCCGTCAGTTTATTGGTACACTTACCTGTATTTGGGTGGTGGTGAAATGTGAGAGAGTTTTACGGCCCTTTTACAATAAAATCTTAAGCGCCTATGAGGTTTATGTGACATGAAGCGACAACACAACAGTCATGTCTGAGCACAATAGAATAGTGCCTGACACTGCTATGGAGGCCGGCAACTGTATTTAGGGATGGACGATACTTTCATACTTGTATGTGAAAATACCAAAAGATTAGTTTCTTTGTAACACATTTAACATACTGCCAGTACTGCAGTTCCCCCGCACTTTTCCATATTTCTTTTTGATTCGCCCCGTATAAAAATCTCTTGTTCTATTTCGTTCTGTTCTTCCTGCATGACTGATGTTTACATATTCAATAGAATTCAAAGGTCAGATTATGTGACTTTGTTGGACATAAACAGTGAAATTGTGTTATGTATTTTTCAAAACATTGATATATATCTGTATGCTTATAAAACAAATTGTGACAATATTTATAAGTTACAGTAAAATTTAAATTATTTTTAAATGTTTAATTATATTTTTTACTAGCAGTCCCCCCGCGGCTTTGCTCGCGAGTATTATTCGTAACTGATAATATTTACTATAGTTGAAAAACCTCTTTGTACACAAGATTGGTACTTCAGTCATCAAGTGTTAGAATGTCCATGCGGCTAGTTGAACTAACTCTGCAGCAGGATAAGTAGCTATAGCTGTCCACGCGAAAAGCAGCCTTAAGTTAGTCCCTGCCACTAACAGCGACTTCGCCTGGGCCTTATTTATAGCCTTGCCTATTTGACGTTGTGGGGCAGTTACAGACACCTAAGGTAAGAGGTTAATCGAATGAGAAAGATCTGTTTACCCTGTGCACAACCATTGGTGACGGTGCCCTCAATATATATATATTTTCAAAATATTCACTTTAACTTTATTGACATTACAAAGTTTCAGAGGGTAAAGGTTTCGCGTAATCGTATTTGGTGCTCCAAACCTGAGATTAGTGAGATGATATATCGTCGGTTTACTGCCAAAAGTGACAAAGTAAAAATGAGATAAAATTATAAAAATGCTAGGAATATGTATATGTTGTTCACGAACAATTGCCCAAGTTTAAAGTCTATTCGTCGTTTCCTACTGTTGTGTCACAGTATAGTAACATACCACATTTTTGTTAATATCTACAATTTAG
>PNEQ01132063.1:18605-34951 GCA_003012365.1 Medauroidea extradentata
AAAAAAAAAAAAAAAAAAAAAAAAAAAAAAAAAAAAAAAAAAAAAAAAAAAAAAAAAACAACAGGGCATAAATGACTAAAAACTGAAATTGAGAAAATCACTACAAGTTGATATTGCAAATTACCTTAATCACTATTTCTTGAATATCCCTATTGAATTGGGAAAAAAAAATAAAAATTTGCATTCTTCTCAAAATTTTTTTTTTCTAAACTGACTAAAATCACAAACTATTTTAATATGGGACCAGTTACTGAAAAATAAGTTCTTAAAAATATATCATCCTTAAATAGCAAAAAGACAACAGATTTTTTAAATCTTTCCACTTTTCTAATAAAAAATGTGTAAAACAAATTTCAATACACTTGACATATATCATAAATATTTCTATCAGGGAAGGTGCTTTCCCTGATAGAATGAAAATTACCAAATTAATTCCTATATATAAAAAAGGAGCTTCTACATCAGCTGAAAACTATAGACCTATAAGCATACTTCCTATTTTTTTCAAAAATTCAGGAGAAACTTATGCATGCAAGAGTAATAAACGTCTTAGAAAATAACAATATTCTTAGACCGGAACAGTTTGGTTTCCAGAGAGGAAAATCCACTACACTATGTATCACTTCGTAAAAACAACCATTCTAAATAATCTGGACTCTGGCCTCCGCGTTTGGGGTCTTTGCGACCTTTCAAAGGCGTTCGATTTGGTAAATCATGGGATACTTTTTAATAAAATAGATTTTTATGGTATAAGAGGAAAATAACTCGAATTATTCCAATCCTATACACATCAATGCAAACAAAAGGTTTTTTGAAATACAAATTGTTCAGAATGGGGTTGTATTAAAAAAGCTGTACCACAAAGTAGTGTTCTGGGCCCTTTGCTATTCTTATTATATGTTAATGATCTACCTTGTCAAATAACAAATGGAAATATATATTTTGCTGATGATACAAATCTGACTGTATCCATGGCTCCTTTCCTTGAACTTCAAGCTCAAACTGATTTACAATTTGTAAATTTGGTAGACTCAACTAAATTTCTAGGCATAGTAGAGGATAAAAATCTTAGATGGAAAGAGCACATAAATCAAACAGCAAAGAAACTAAGTAAATCATGCTATGCACTCGGATCTTAAGCAATACATTAGATAAAAGCCTTATGCATAGCCTACTTTGCGTTATGTGATTAGAGAATAGAAAAGTATATTTTGGTTAGTGTTGTGACTAAAATATAGAGTGCGTTATCGTTTTTTGTTTAAAGCAAACACAGTCCGTGAATCTTAAAAAATGCATGTGTTATTTTACTGCCTGCAATAAAACATTATTAATGCTATACATTATTTTTAAAATTAAATTGTAGCTGTTTTATAAAGTGCACTTTTAATATTTCAACTATTCGCAATTGTTTTCCAACATTTTATCTCCATAAAGTCCATATTATTAACTTTCTTCATAGCATTTAATTACGTTTTACAGGATATTTCAAAATAAATACGACGCATGATTTCCCATTCGAAACACTTGACCACCATTTTATTTGTTCTGGTCGAAGAAGAGCTCTCTCAACCTAGCTTTCGTTCAAGAATCTGCAAAATGATTTGAATGTTGTTTGTAGGCTGTTCCCTTCTCGTCTCAAGCTACAATTGAGCGAGTGGAGTTTGTGGGTTCGTTTGCGGTCTGCAAACTAAATTGTTTAAGAATACCACCCTCAGAAACGAACTGTTGAAAAAATTACTAGGAATACTTCCGCTAATACCATACAACTATAAGTAAATGGAAAAGCAATACGGTGAGATAAGTAAATAAATTTTATTTTTTGTTAGGCTTCCGCGAGTATGAAAATTGTCCATTATAATTATTTTAAAAGTGAGTTAAACACGTCTGTTACACGGTAGTTGGAGAATGGTTGGGTTGGCATTGACATCGTAACAGTTCTGTATATTATGAACAGCAGCTAAAATATTGAAAATCGTTTAATAGAGTATGCACATAATGTGTTCCTTTTCAGGAAATGAAACAAAATGTATATTTTCATTGAGCATGTATTACAATATTTTAGAGATGACGTAGTTACTGGCGGCGGATGAACATAGTGCCTTAGATGAACAATGTAGTCGGCTTGCAGTGCAGACAACCTGGCAATGTTATTGTTGACGCATGGCGGAAGGATATATAGTTGGTGTGAAAACAGTTCCAAGTTAAAAGCAGGGCTTTCAGAAAGTTACCGTACGGCGGGTATAGTCGTGCCCGGAAGAATGTAGCCACATGCTACTTGGGTTGCCTTATTGCCTACCTGTCGGCGAGGCATTGTCATTATGCTCCGACTTGTATCGAAATAACAGTGCGTATGAGCGTGTTCGGACACGTAACCATTTCTGTTCATTGGGCCTCTACAGTTCTTTATTCACTGCGATGAGTCACTACAGGCGTACAGGCACAGAAATACACGTATAATAACGGAGGCGAATCCATGTTTTCAACTTACGGAAACGGATGGTGGTCACACATTGTTTCCCTGCAGACGTATCATATGCATCTGAACTTTATCCGGACGGTGCTTCCTGAGGTTTGCAATGCATCGAAGTACGCTTTAATATTGGCATCACTTATATGACGTATTATCAATGTTTATAGAGCCCTATCAATGTTCTGTACTAAATTATAAGGTAGCGTAAAAAAACACAAAAAGTGTATGGACAGCCTCCAAAATGTACTAATGAATTGAAATTGATAATTCTGTATATTTACATTCATAAAATACTGACGGATTTTGTCATTTTAATAAGGCTTTTGTTAACAATGTAAAATGTCAGGTATGTTATAAGCTCCCAGAAGTAACGTATTAAAGAAGTTAAAATGCGTATAAAATTAGTGATAATTTGAATGGAAGAACGCCCGTGGAAATTGAACTGAATGCACATCATGTAGTGAAAGGTAAACGCGCTATGTTTTTATAACTATGTGTACTTGTTAGGGACATTCTAGGCGTGCCGGGTGACAGAGAGACTCTAGACAACGTTTAAGAGAGATCCAGTAATATTAATTCCCAGCTTGCAAATTTTTTTTCTGGCGGTTTATGTAACAGGACTTGTAAACAACAAAGTTAAATTGTTACACGTTTGAACGTCTGGATCGGCAATGATTTATGGAGTTTAGCAAGTGCGCGGAAGGCGGCGAAACGATAATTGCTACGGAGTAAGCGTCGACACGGCCAGGATCGCCGGCATTGGAGGGAGAGGAGTGGGGGCAAATGTATAGGGACCCCGGACCAAAAAGAACCCGGCGTCTGCGGGATTTTAAATTTTTTTTTATGATAGTACGTATATTTTCGTACACTAGTACACGAAATTGTCTTATTGGTTAGTAGTGTTTGACGTTCAGCGTTGTTGAATATGATGAAAATGTTAATCAAATATGGTGGGGTGAGAACGTATTTTAGTATTTAGGACGGTATGGTGACCGAAGATTAGGAGGGAGGGAGGACATATTTTGGTATTTGGGACGGTACGGGGCCCGAAGATCTACTTGCATAGGGGCCCGGAAATCCTGTCGATGGTCCTGACTACGAGCGTTGAAGGGGTAGCGCAGATAAGGCAGTGAATTGGCGTGAAGACTGCGGCGGCGGGAAAGCGGCAGAGAGAGTACGAGACAGTATTTTCGCGGGTAGGACAGACGAGAAGGTTTGACTGCCAGTAAGAAATCCTACTATTGGTTTTAATAAGAAAGTTCGAGAATGAGACATTTCAAGCATTGTGACTGATGCTGGCCTACAAAAAATTTAACAAGATAATAAAAAAACATTTTTATAAGACGCATATTATTAAACGCGTTGTGTAGTGTAGGGATATTATGTATTGTACATATTAAGTAATACAGCAGTCGAATTGAATGGAAATGTGTTGGTTATTGCATATGATTTACGAATAAACTAAAAAAATAAGGTTAACACTTAAAAATTAAATTTAAAAAGTTCCCCATCCTGACAGAGCCTAGAAAAACCATTATTATAATAATATGTTAACCTGGAATGTTATACAACTGAGATTATGTGTGTGGTAATGTGAGAGTGTGCGTGGGGGGGGGAGGGGGGGCCGTGTGAATAAAGAGTGTACCTGAATAACGTGATGTTCGCCAGTAATTTTTCTACTTTACCTTCGAAGTCTTTCGATAGAAGATTTGCTCACTTCTGTATATTTTGCTGCTCTCTCTCTCTCTCTCTCTCTCTCTCTCTCTGTTGGTTTACATAGAGGTACAAACAAACATTTATTTTTCGCTTCATCAGACACCCTAATAACACTACTATTTGTGACTCGCGATAAAATGAGCAGTTTTAAAAGAACATATCGCCTTAAATATTAATAAATAAATAATATTTATCGTCACCTTAGACGTTTACTTTTAAGGAGGAGTGTTAGACAATTTTATTGTATTTTCAGTTTTCGAGGCAATACATTTATTCAGATTTAACTATAAAAATTTTCTATTCGACAAAGCATAGGATATATTCCTGGTAAACTGCTTGACATAAATATTAATGGAATTTTTCATTAATTTGTCATACAGATTCATTGCTAGAGAATTCTTTAAAGTTAACCTACAATTATCTTGCAATGATTCTGCATGACAAATTAATGAAAGATTACATTATTATTTACGTCAATCAGTTTACCAAGAATATATACTATGCTTTGTCGAAGAGAAAATTTTGATAATACAATTTTAATAAATATTACGACTCAAAAACAGAAAATACAATAAAATTGTCTAACACTCCCCATTAAATACGGCAAAATTGTTGCATAATAGAAATTGTCTAAAAAGAAAAACATAACCAGGGTTTCAAAAGTGTCCACTTTATTTCGAACCATCTTTAAGAGAAGTCCTCGCCTCTTGTTCTACCATGGTAACTAAGCGTTTCCGGACATATGTCCATATCACATATTTTCTTTCTTTGTGTGTGTGGAATATGTACGGCCAAACTTTCCACACACACAAAGAAAGAAAATATGTGATATGGACATATGTCCGGAAACGCTTAGTTACCATGGTAGAGCTGCTTAATTTATTAATATTACATTTATCTACGAAAAAAGATACACTTGAAACTATTCTTATATAACTTTAAAATTGCAGCACGCGAGTAAGAAACGTGATTTTCGAGCATCTCAAAACTGTTAAAAACTTATTTTTAGACTGTAACTACGCAAATACAACCTGAATTCGTAAAGTGCAAAACTATATGCGTGCGTTGGCCTTTACTTCTATCCAAATATAACATTTTAGGTTCACAGCTACAACGAAAACCTTGCACGCCAGTTTGGCGATATGCTTCTCGTCGAGCGCGGTACTCTGGCTCTTATTGTTACCCTATTCCCACTCGCCAAAAACAGACATTTGAAACCGGTACACGCTATCCTTAATTATTTCTCTTTTCTTGCTACGCAATATTTAGTTGAATCGTTTCGGTCGAGCGCCACACTTCACTGTAAACAACCCTACTCCTACGAAACAGTGTAACTAATGTATTTGGAACGGCACGAAGAGTAGCGAGGAAGGGAGGGCCGCCTCCTCTGCCACCCCTCAATCGCCACTTTCCTCCTGAAAACAGCATACCACTCTCCCTAGCTTAGAGTCGTCTAGATGTTTGAAACCGACAGTACCGTGCAACGGGGTGATTAAAAACATTGGGGTGAATAGAAATAAAATTAGAAATAAATTCGTAGCAAACACCTTTTGCTTTAAAAAAGTTATGATTACTATAAAACTATTGTTTGTAAACTGTTTTTACTTGCCTTCCTAAAAACAGAATTAATACCGTAAATGTAGCTTTAAAATTACGTTTATTTTCGGCCTAGTGTTTCTAACCATGCCGTTTTACGGTGCATGTTGTAGAACTGAAAATATTTTAATATTCAATGACAATACACTGGAAAATATAATAGGCTTAATAAAGCACATTACATGACTAATGAGTGGGGACATGTACAATTCGCGTTATTATTTGGTAACAGATTAGACTTAGCAGTCCTATATATTACAGTATGAGATGACATTGGCCGTAGCTTCTATGTGATGTCAGCTACGTGTGTTTACAGCAGGTTGATCACTCGAACGTGCAACTTTTAATTATTGCATAGATACGTTTTACCCAGTGCGTGCAAGACCAATGCTGACGGCCTATCTCTGTGTGTTATCAAATTGAACGGCGCCACATTGCAGCCCGTAACATGCAATGTCCTATACCAAAGATTTTTGTTGAAAAAAAAAATCGTTTCCCCTACCCTCGCTAAAGTCCTCTAATTTCGCCTGTAATATGTCAGCATTCAATTTGGTCACATAACAAAAGAGCAGAGTTAACAGTCTAGTTATTTTAAAGTCTTTGGTTTTATCCGGCACACCACGACGTTTGTTTGCCTATGGAGGGAAACTGGACGAGTATATAACCATTTGGAGTCTACCCTGGTGGCAAGAAATAACGCGAATTGTGCACGTCTCTACTATGAGTTTAGTTAGCTCACACCGTTGTCAAGAGTCTTTTGAACCGTCAAATAAACGTACTAAACGACTTCCTTCATATGGTCACACGCTAAAACGCCAGTCCTAGCTAGGTATACGTTCGACCCATCTAGTTGCGCGGTAGAATGCTCGGATGTTTCCAGAATACCAAAACAAGAGTCCCATTCACTCAAAAACAGCCGCTGAAAATACGGTGGCCGTCTGGAGTGAACGTATGTAGCGTTTTCGAAGCCTAGACGTGTTCAAGCGGTACGGGAGATACAGCACGCGTACCACGCCTCCCCCTAGCCTCTAGGCGCAAGTCAACGAACTGGCTTGCAGTCTCCTCGCCGACAACTTGCCTCTATGAGACTTTCACATGTGACCATATCATTACATTGAGTGAGTGAATGTGCGTTATATGCGTATTTTGTTTTACAGTTTAGTAATTATTGTTAAACATGTACATTTATTTGATTCATACAATTTCAGATACAGATTAACGAAATTTAATCAGTAGCAGGTTACATGTAGTAATATTATAATTATAAGTGAACGAATTACTATAAATTAGGTGGTTACGTGTAACAGAAGGCACAATGTTCCAATAAAAAACATTATTATTATAGCTTTCAAATATTCTGCGCCGAGATTTACATACCTAAAACAAGACCGCAAAAACCCCATTTTCGCCATTAGCAAATATGCTTTAATGAGTAATTGTGAATTTTAAATTTGTATCCACACATGTAACATTACTTAAAAGCTATTTTCAAGCAGACACCACTGGAAAAGGCCGGAGATCTGTACACCGCTCATCAGCCTGGGTAGACGGCCACCGTAACTATTACAAAAATGGCACTTGGAGAATCAAGATTCTCAAAATACTAGGCGCACAACGTCGTCCCAAGTTTATATTTGTCAGAAACGAAGCACAGTAGTTGCCAACTTCACGCCGTGCCTTACGACACTACAACTACTGAATGCTCACACTTACTTGGTGACTGTACTAGCTCTGGCAACTGACTGACAGACGTAATTAATTAGTCGCGTTCTCAGTCTCGCAATAGGCGGGTTACGTGCCACGGCCAATGCCATCAATTTTCCTGGTGTGTGTTGAATGAAGCACGACGACAAACATGCAATTATGCTAACTTTCGCGATGAGTTTTCCACGCCAAATGCTTTGCGCGCAAAATAACTGGCACTAGATTGTACCAACGAACTAGATAAACGACTTTGTTTACTAATGAGATCCGTTCCAGATTTAAGACGTGCGACAAATACGCGCACCTACATATTTACTATACGAAAGTTTGTATGTGTGTATCTGCCCTCGCTGAATTTTTTAACCAATCATTTGTTTGATTACTTTAGCTAAAAAATATCTGGTTACCAGAAAAAAAAAAACTAAGAGCAACGTACCTGAATTTGCTGACCCAACAAAGTTGTAGTTGCAAAGAACTTACACCTAACAAAATTGAAAGCTTTGGAGTACACAATGAACATTTTGTTGCGCTCACCATCGTTTGTAACATCATCTCGAGCTATTTTTGTCATTTCTGTGACAAATAGAATTACATATATAATTATATGGGTATTTTTATAACGATTCATTCTGGCATAAGCCAGCCTAATAAAATAATTTCTACAGAAAAAATGAATACTATAACTGTAAAATTTGGTACATTTGCGTAAATGTCATACATTTCACGAGCGAAATAATTATTAGGATAAGCAAGTCACCAACGTTCAGTCTAGGTCGTGGATGCTAATGATAGATCCTTAATGCGAGAGGTCCAGGGTTCGATTCTCCATGCTACCATATTTTTTTAGGCCATGCACTCTAGTTTCTACTTTTTTTAGCGATATTAATTATCTACGCATAAACGAGAGCAGATATCAAACATCTGTCTGGCAATTTTGTTTAAAATCGTCTTCTCCATGTTGGCTGATTTTTTAAAGATTGTAAATACCATGGTTTTGGCTTATTATGTAATTAACGAAATTCTGGATAATTGACTTTATAGTCGACAAACCATTTTAAACAAAACTACCAGACAGATTATTGATATCTGCTCTCGTTTAAGCTTAAAAAAATAACTCACAAAAACTGCAGAAACTTCATAGCTCGCCACAAAAACCAATGCACACCCAAACAAACGTTTAGTTTTTATTGACCAACCTACACCAGGGCAAAAAAAAATTAGTTTCAGCAACAAAAATTTATTTCGCAAATATACAAACAAATTTTACTTAATTCCACTAGACATATCTCTCCGTGCTTAAAATTCAAGTTAAATATTTTCTCGCAAAAAATCGAAAACGCGTTGGCTAAAACAATGATTTTTTAACAATATTTAGTGTTATCGAAATTACGTCATACGAAAGGGGGGAAAAGTGTTAAAACCGTCTGAATAAACTAAAATAATTTGCGTGACCATCCTCTACAGCATACAGCTTTTTCGCGATCATACGACATAGCTGTTTGATGCGGTCATCGTACTCGGTGGATTCTACTAAACAAAAAAAATGTTCCTGGTACAAGTTGTCAACACACAAAGATGTCAGTGCAGCGTGTAAGTCACTGTACGTAGCCAATACTCCAACTAATGTAACGTTGTACGCGTGGTTAAGTGTAAGAAAATGCGAAAGCCTTAACTTCGCCACATACAAAAGCACAATAATAATGGCATTTTCACTTTCTGACCAAAGTGCCTGCTCACAAAGTTACTCGAATCTGTAATCTAGGGCTGCCCTTGTTAATGTTTTTCATGACTGCTTCCATTTCTAGAAATCTGAATATATAACCAAGTGCGTTTTCAGCGTTAATTTTTTAATAACGTCAGATATACAGGTATCAAAGCACAATCGCTCATGCGAAACTATGGAATTAACCTCATGAAATCGTACAACGGCCCACGCAAATTTTCTAACTTTATGTAATTTTTTTAAAAATAATTTTGAAAGCTCTACTTTTTCCTCTTATTTTTGTGTTTTTTTGCTCGCAAAGATAAATATCGCTCCAAAAACTAAGCACACATTAAGGTTCTTACCTAGGGAGGCTGCGTTAGTGTGTGTGAGGCACAAAATCGATAACGCGCTAAGGGCGTCACCAGCCGGCGTATGTAACGCAGTATCGTCTCAACGCGCCTGCCACGCAACTGGCGTGCGGACCTTTACTATTAATCATTTTCCTATGGGACTTTAAGCGGTGACCATGTCATTTTATTTGTGGAAACCATCGTTTGAAGTCTAACGCATACTTCTATCATGGCGTTTTTCGAATCCGGCCGATATGTTTCTACATACGGCAGTCTGTAAAGGTCGTTTTTAGCCATTTTCAGGGGCCTAAATATCATATTTCTATTAAGCTATACTAATTAACTTATAGAAGCGTTTTTTGAAGTGTGCGTTCTTTTCGCAGACATACACGTGTAATGTGCGTTGAGTAGTTTCCTCAAAAAATGATTAATCGCAACACGCTGCAAAGCGTTTTCAGCGCAGGTAGATAGGAACCTTAACCGCTGGCACACAAATATGCTAAATGATTTCGACTCTAATGCTGGAATCATCACAATGACCGCCACGGTACGAAAAACAAAATATGTCCACCAACCAGCACCGAGGCTTCTGTGACTTCAGCTCGATAAAAATGGCGGACGCGAAGCGAATTCCGAACAAATAATACATTCATTTTATTCTAATTAACACTTAATTTTTGCGCCCAAAAGTTATTGAAACTGGAGAGTTAGTAGTATATTGCGATTATTTGTGAGATTTTTGTTGGTTATCATAAGTAAATCAATCTTTTTAAGCAAATGTGTAACAGTGCCGTTATTTCCACTTTTCGGAATGCCAGTGAGTATTGTACATACAATACAAATAAACAAAAAAACTGCACTGCAAATATATGCGGCTGTCGTAACCAGAGGTGGGCCTGAAGTAGCAATGAACTATGTATTAAGGCCATTCGGAATAAAGTGAGCACTAAAGACTTAACCTTTGAAAAATATCACTAGCCGTTACTGCATATAAGCCAACATTAACAGTTACATTTTTGTTTGTATGGTTGGTAGCGAATAACTGTATTTAGTCCCGTGTATTTTCTTATTTGAATACAGCATTAGTGAAACAACATCAATTGCAAACGACCTCTCTGTATTTAATATACTTTAAAATATTTATTTAAGTTCTTACTGACATACCTACTGACTGTATAATTTTATTTAATTAGCGGCAGTACAAAGCGACGCAACCGAGTCGATTATCGTTGGCACATGCCGCTATTGCTTCGCGACGCAGAGATAGTTTAAAATTTCACCGACAGATGGCATCAGAGTTAGGTTTTCGCCGCATTGCGTCATTCTGTTTGTTTGTCCGTTGTGTACTGAATATGGGTTTCTGATAAATACATTCAACGTCGTCGTTCATTGCAAAATGTTGAACGGAATTTTAATTCTTGAGTTGCGTGTGTCGTGTGTTTTTTTAGTGACGGTTTTAATTTAAAAGTTCGAATATACTGTGCATGGATTTACGAGATTCGTAACGGTAATTAATAGCGCCGTTAGAGTAGACGTTAACTCGCAGGTATTTATAACTAAGATTACTACTGAGTATATATAGCATGTATTCAGCCCCCGTGCATTTAATGAATACATATTATTGTAGCTAAAATTTATCGGAGCACTGTAACGTAAATGTAAACATTGTACAAGACTATGTAAATAAAAGCACGTGGCAATGTTGATGTTTACGTGTAGCGGAAAGATATAAACTTGCAGAAAATAGAAATTAATAGGGGCCTTTTTTAGTGCTCACTTTATTCCGAATCACCATTTTTTTTATACATGTAATACTCTGGTAGATGTAGAGCGGCAGACCAACTTATCGCAATAACGAGAAATGTTCTATTGTATTTTGTATCGCGCCCTTCGTGTCGCTTCTGCCGTGCTAAAACGACAATCATAATTTACAAGTCAATCTAGTCAATTTAGTAAAAATAAAACAACTCTAAATAATTTAAGAGCAAATATTTTTCCATTAGTTGAAAGTAATATCTTGCACCGTAATTAAGTAGACGAGATTTCGGCGTCAGAGATTGTGACCTAAACATACGTCATTCGGGAATTTTTTTTGCTCAGAAAGTTGGGAAAAATATTCTCTATGATTTCTGTTCATTTTATTTTTGCATGCTGGCTTTGCAATTTTATAATAATGCATTTATCATTGATTTACGTACTACGCCCTCTTCACGTCGTGGCTAGCGGCGGCAAGTAGTGGATTTTGGTCAGCGCTTAACATCGAGGTCTTTACCACTGGTGAGGGGTGACAAGAGGTGAGTATGGTGCAGCACCGGAATGAAGAGGGCGGCGGAAACGGGAGATCCCCGAGAAAATTCGCCGACTAACGGCACCGTCCGGCACGATTCCCACATGCGAAAATCCGGGGACCGACCCCGCCAGCAAGTAGTGAAGGCGGGTTGCAGAATATTTGCATAGTAGATCAAAGCTGGGCTTGTATGATACTGACATAACTCTTGCCCGGCCACATGGGTCAAAATTCAGAACGTACATTGTACAGCCTACATTCTTTGGAAAATGACAAAGAATTACAGTGTACTTTTGCAAACCTTAGTAAACGTAGGCATATTATGTTTCTTGTTATGTAAAATAACTTGTTTGTAACATAACCTGAATTTTCTTTGTACAAAACTTTCTTTATGAAAACTATGAAATTAACCGAAATCAAGGGCTTGTCGATATAGTTGTATATAAATCACAGCCTCCGGTACACACTTTGAATGTTCATATTAACGGCGCGCTACAAAATTAAAAAAGTTGCGTAACTGGACTGTACTTCGAATAAATAAATAAGAGTAATAATAATGTAAATTAAGGTGGTGTATGGGTAAACTGCGCGATTAACACGCACAGGGATGCAGGATTTAGTTCTAATGTGTCCAGCAATAATTTTATTCATAATAATTACAGGCAAAATTATTTAACAGTTATTTTTCACCTAATTTAATTTTTAAGACCAGTAAGAAATAAATAATTAAATTTCCAGTTTTTTCCATAGCAAGTAAAAATACAAGGCGATTTTTGTATTATTAGAGAACAAATATTTCTTTACAAGAATCACCGTTGTAATCTTACAAACATTAAAAAGAGATGTGTAGTATATATGGTATACGTACGAGGGCGTTTACAAAATAACTTGCACGTGGTGCCGCTATAGGATTGTCCAATTATGCTGGTGCATGCTTGGAATAGAGATCATTGTGATACCGTGGAGCCTTCATTGTTTCAGCAAAGCTGACAACAGCGCGACAGTTGGGGGACAAATTCCAAGACAGACGTAATTAACTGCGCATTTCTGTGGCCACTAACATTGCAACTGGATAAGCCGTGACAAGATAATGTACTCCAACGAAGCACAGTACATTTAATGTTGCACCAAGCCATACTGAAGAGTTTACATTTCGGACAGATTATCGATATAGAGTGATCATTATTTCAAAACATTAATTTACCGTAAGATACATTAATGCAGTTTTTTAACATAGAAACTTTTCTTTTCTGATAAAAAATGTTAAATCCATACAAAATTAATTCCATGTTGATTTCTTTTTTAAAAATTCATTTTCAAATAGAAACTTAATTAGTTTCAAGAAAGTTCTGTTCTGATCACAAAATTTATCGGATAAGGCGATTTTTAATCAAACAGGATACAAAGTAAGTTTTGGTTCATTGCAGATAGAGTACAGCGTCTTTTTTTTTTTTTTTACCAAGCTGTAACTATATATGACATGGCGCAATAAGCGTGGATGCTAACACATTCAGTTTGAGTACAAGAGCATACATCAGTACTTGAAAGATTCTAATAAAGCGCGAAATAAGGGGTAGGCAATTATCCCAACTATTAATAGGAAGTGATACATACGTATTTCCATATAAATTAATGCTGAAAAAAAATTAATATCTGCAGGGTTTTCGTAGTCGATAAGTAACAATGAAAAACTATATTCCTAGAAAACAGTCCCCGCCATCAATAGAAAAACATGTACTGTAAACGTAGTCAATTATTTATAGAGCTGAAATTTCGTACATATGGTTCACACGCATAAAAATGAAGCTAAAGAAACGTGTCACTACGGCAAAACAATTCCTAATTAACTTAACAGAAAGTGTTAATTGGGACGGCAATTTTTTACTCCAAAAACCTGTATATTTCCAAGAGACGTTATAACATCAACACTTTATTAACCCGGACACTTGATTTCTGCCGCCCGAAATGCAAAAGCTCACATTGGTAACTTAAAAAATTTAACAATAACACAAAAAATAATAAAAAGCCACGCAATATATCACAATAAAATGTAATAATAAAAAAAGTAACCTATAAAACTGGAATGATGAACGTATATCGCAAGGACGGTGTACGTAGAAAACTACAACACAACCTGACGGAACAAAGGAAAACGTAACACAGACGAAGCAGACTTCCTTTGACAACAGGTGCGAAGTTTTGGGAAATCACACTCCAGAACAGCTACTCACAAACACTTCAAACGACCTCGGAATAGTAGTTTTAAAACATCACGTTGATTCGAAAGACCATTTCAGAGCACCTCAAAATAACTAAGAACAGTTTTTTTCAGTCTATTATATCTAAACAACTACTGAAGGGATTCTTGTGAAACTACAATAGAGAGGTGTATTGGACTTGACTTAAAACTTTCCACCATAAAAATATGGGGTCACCACTGAAAGTGTCAGTCAGGCGAGTGTCTTACGATCACTGCACGCGGTTTTAGTGTCTTGCGGTAGAGGCGATACCGCGCCAAATAAGCCGGTCAACATCACCCTTTGAGTCGTGCCTCACTCACACTAACACACGGCCACCAGGCGGGCGCCTTAACATCGAGGTCTTCAGCGCTGGTGAGGGGTGACATGGAGCAGCACCGGAATGAGAAGGCGGGGGAAACGGGAGATCCTCGAGAAAACCCGCCGGCCAACGGCATCGTCCGGCACGATTCCCACATGCGAAAACCCGAGCACCGACCCCGCCGGGAATCGAACCCGGATCGCCTTGGTGGGAGGCGAATGGTTGTACCACAGGAGCCAGGACTCATTTTTCTCCTTTGCCTTCAGGAGACTGAGCGTCAATGCCCTAACATGCCATTTTTAGCCACATTCACTATTTTCTGTCTCTACAATGACATACAATAGAACTAAAGCAAAAAAGCATCGTCTAAATATAATAGTCCTGTTACCTTTCCTGGAAAGAATCTACGTCCCCAACTTTCCCAGAACAGTTATTTACGGACACGTGCGTATAAGCACATACATTTATTTTGTAGAAAATATCTTGCTAGAGACTCGTGTTTTGGAATTGACGTTTTCAAAATGCTTTAAAACTTTTTAGAGATATAAAATAATATGTTGATATTGTACGTCCATAACCGATGCACAGTGTGATAAATGAATGTTTTGTAAAAGGATTTTAAATCGTATTTCTGGACAGTATTATAATGGTTGTTGCAAGTTTGCGTGACCAACAGAACTAAATCCTGTCACCAATTACCCTCCCTCCCCCTGCCTTTACAGAAGTGGTGACGACATTTTATCGACACTCCCCCGGCTGAATCACACTGCTAGAGCGGGAGACAAGAGGTAGAAACCACCCCCTGTTGTACGTACAAGGCTTCCTGCACGGAATATTTTAACGAACCTGCAAAACGCAAATCCACTGACGGTTTCGCCTTTTATATTGCCACGTTAGTATACTTCTTGAACATGTCCTGCACTGAGAGAAATAATTGTTTCATTATACTAAATATATTTGTTTGGGTGATGTTTACTTCAGCTAAACAATATTTTGTTGGTAATACCAAGCTTGGAGTCCTCCAAACAAAATAAATTATTTACCTCGACCAAATTATTTATTTAAACGCAATTTGTTTGTGCCAGACGTATATTTGGTAACAATAGGACGTCGAATAAATATTTTGTGTAAACAAACAAGTCGTTACAACTTATCAACAAAATAATATTGTTAGTTATAAGTGAAATGCTTCGTACCAACAATTTTTTTTCGATGGACTAAATGATTTTGTTGGCGAAACTAAATACATTTGGTTGACTTGGGGATGATGGCAGGCTGGCGTGCGTAAGCGATAAGATGGCGAACACTGTATACCTCAACATTCAAAATATAAGTTTGTGCCACAAGTTGGACGTCTAAACTGTTAATCAGCATAATTCTAGTACCTTAAAGTTAGCTATAACAATTTCAAAGTGGTTAATTCGATTGATCACAAAAGAAAATGCTATAAACTTGAAAAACACGGCAGCTCCAAGACTCATTGTTTATGCTGCGGCCCTGCGGCGCACGGCGTAACTATTCCTATAGAAATAACACTCTCCCTCCCATGGAAGCACTCGTAGCTCAGTTGGTTAGGTCATGCATTTCAGGTGACAAGTGGAGGGGTAATGGATCAAATCCCGGCGTGGCCACGCTTTTTTTTTTTTTTTTATTTTTTGGAAATTTTCCAAGTTTATAAAATATAATCTTTTTAGTTCTTAAAATATTGTATGCGCATTTAATATGTCCAACGAAATATTTTTATGACCAACTAAATATTTGGTACTGCTAACAAAATTCAGCTATTTGCCTCAAACAAATCGAGGGAACAAAATAATTTGGTACGAGCAAACAAACATTTCGTTGCCCCTCAGTAAACAAATGATTTGGTTGATTGAAACAAATTTTGTTTGCATCAACAAAATTTTTTTCTCAGTGTGTGATAAGGATATCTCCAAATTCTCTTCGAGAGAGAGAGAG
>PNEQ01132064.1:0-34752 GCA_003012365.1 Medauroidea extradentata
ATTTTAAAGGATTTTGCAAAAGCTAAATCAAGAAAGAAAGGTTTTCTGAAGTAGAACACTGCTGATGAACGAGTGTAGTTAGGAAGTTATGAGTATGTTGATGATGATGACCTTATTAATTGTTTTGTTATTGACTGTTCAAGAAACTGTAAATAAATTAAGATAGTTGTATCATAAATTTTTAGTCTTTATTTCCTTTTTTTTTATTACTACAGTAGGCTAGTGTATATATATATATATATATATATATATATATATATATATATATATATATATATGCGTTTGCACCAAATATATGAAGTCACAAATATGTGTATATATATATATTGGCGCCAAATCCAGATCTCGCATGTGCCGAAAAAACTCCTTGCACCGGCCCTGAACTCTGCTCTGTGATACCATATGACTGAGCCATAGGCGATAATGCCCTCAAAGACACTATAATAGATTTTCTTTAATGTCCTGAAGTTTAAGACCCATTCTGTAGTTCCAATGGATCTTAGACGACTCAAAGTCACAACAGCTTTCTCACTGACATAATCAATATGCGGTAGGAAGCTCATCTTATCATCCAGGATGACTCCCAAGTACTTGTGCTGGGATACACGTTGGACAGGCCCTCCTGCAAATCGCACCACTGGAGACCGTTTAAGTTTGCCCTTTAGTAGCATACACTTGGTCTTCTGTGTAGAAAAGGTTAATTTCACTCTGCTTGCCCAGTCTTCAACACGGGGTAGAATCTCTGCCATTTTTCTCTCTAATGTTGCTCTGGACCCACCTGAGACGAGTATGAGCCCATCGTCTGCGTATCCCAGCACAGTGCAACCATCTGGCATTTCAAGATCTAGTAAGCCATCAAATAAAATATTCCAATGTATTGGTCCAAGTACTGACCCTTGAGGGCATCCCTTTGTAAGAAGTTTTTCCACGGAATTGTTTCTTAAGCTGTACCTGCTTCTTCTTTCTTTGAAGAAATCGAAAATCACTGCATATCAATTCTTAGGGCAACCTTTGGTTTTAAGTTGATACATAACTTCCGGCCACCAAGCATTGTCAAATGCTCCTGCAATGTCGAGGAATATAGCCATGATGTATTTGGCATTGCAGGTGTCCACATATTCTTTTACATCGTGAAGTGCTGATTCCGTACCAAGGCCTTTACGAAATCCATACTGCATTTCATTTAGGGCTCTGTTTGCTTCCAATGCTGTAATTATCCTCCTGTTCAAAAGTTTTTCAAATGCTTTGCCAAGGACTGGTAACAGCGTTAGTGGCCGGTAAGATTTTGCTTGTGTCGGGTCTTTACCCTCACCCTTATGCAGGATCCTCACAATGCCCTTTTTCCATATCCTTGGGAACATGCCAGCCTGGAGTAAGTCGTTGTACAGGTTCAGTAGATGAGTCTTAATTCGTGAGTAGCATCTCTTAATGATTTCTGCACCAAGACCATCATGCGCAGGAGCCTTGTCATTCTTTAACCCATGAATGGTAACCTTTAATTCTTCTGGAGTGAATTCTGGTGAATCTTCTGTATCTGGTAGCTCTAACATTTCCCACCTTATGCTGGCATGCTCCTCAGTATCATCAGTTCGGGAGTCATCTGGTAACAGAGTGTTAATTAGCAGTCTCATGCTTAGGCTCATGTCATTTAGTGGTACTCCATTTTCTTTAAGGCAGGGCGGAGGCATTGTCCTTTTTAATTTACCAGAAAAGACCTTGTACACTACACCAAAGGGATCTTCATTACCTTTCTCAGACACAAATTTTGTCCAGGACTCTCTTTTCTTGTGTCTTACCCTGTTGAAGTAAGCCTGCTTGAGAACCTTATATTCAGCTGCCATCCTCTCTCTTTCTTCTCCACGGAGTCTATGAAGCCGTTTCCTTGCCCTCCGAACTCTGCCTCTTTCCTCTTAAAGTTCTTTGTCCACATTGAGTATTTTTCAGCACTTGGTCACACGTACTTTTGATGACTCTTGTGATGGCTTCTGCTCTAGTTTCAATTGCAATATGGCAAGTTTTAGGCCCGAAGGCCAGCACACCCTCCTTCCACCCGCATTGAAACTGTACTCGGATGAATCAACGCACTGCACATATCCTCTTCTTTTCTTGCGACTCCTCTTGATGATTTTGTGCCTGTGCTAGCATAATTACTAAACATGGCTTTCTGCCGGTAATCCATTTAAAACTTGCCCTCCTCGCCAATCAGTGTTCGCCCAGACCCAGTTTGAATTAGGCCTTTACCCAGGCGGCACCTTATGGGTCATCGTAACCTAATCTTTCCAGCATCTTTACTGCCTTTTACTCCTGCTCCAGTTGTCTGAGCCATTGGTCGAAATCTTCGAGTCGTTTCCCAATCTTTGTAGCAATATGGCAGCGTTCAATTTGGTCATGAAACAAAAGAGTATCGTAATAGTTTAGTTCTTAGGTAACGTCTTTGTTCGGAAAACAGCACACACTGGCGAACACACACCCGACGATTTGTTCGTGGACATCTACGCTCCCAAATGCTGTATACCATGCATGCATGTGACAGAAGAAAATGCCTGAAGCTTTACAGATAAACATTAACTCCGGCCGATGGTATTTATCAAACGTATTTTTCTTACGTGTTTCTTTGTACGTATTTATCAAACGTATTTTTCTTACGTGTTCCTTTGTACGTATAATATGTGTTTGCTCATAAGTAAACACACAGGTATATTGGACGGATTCTTCCAATTTGAATGAAGGGGAATCGCATTAATCGCCCCCTGCAGCCCTATTCTGTACGGCCGAAGCAAAGTCCCATCATGAAGTAATTTGCTTTACTTCGGCTGTCGAAATAGCGTTTAGTTTCTCGCGATCGATTCTGTACGCCACTGATTGCTTCCGACGCTATAATTTACTTCTGCGGAAAATGTTGCTTCCATGAGATACCTTCAACCGTTTTGCTTTGACGGTAATCGTAAGTTAGCTGCCCTTTTGTCCGAAAATTACTTTATTTATGATGAAATCGGGAAACATTTGCGATTCGTAAGTTTGCCACCTTTCTTTAGGTCGTTTTATCTATAGTTCTGCAAGTGTAAACAAAGAAGCACGTGGCAACAAGGAAGTAATGGATAGTTCAAAAATGTAGAGGATAGTTGATAAATACACTACACCCCTGTAGAAAAACTATTCATATGTTTATTGTGTAGTTGGGATACAATCTCGCCCGAGTCTGTGAATTTAATGTTACGTGCGTGTTCGTTTGTAGCATTAAAAATTTTGGTTCTACGCAACCTTAGTCGTGAATTTTAACATATATACTTTCTTTTTTTAAATAATTAATATATTTAGAGTGTCCGGGATAATTTGTATGGCACTCGCCAACAAATTGTTTGGGGGGTTGGGGGGAGGAAGGTATGATTTTTTTAACATGTCATAACCTAGTTTTTTTTTACTGGGGCAAAACAGAATGAATTTTTAAACACCAGTAGTTATGTTTGGGTGCTGTAGGCCTTTTAGATAATTAAAAGAAAGAACCACTTTGTATAACTAATGTATAGGTTTGTGTTTGTATCAACATAGGCTTTATTGGCAAATTGGAAGTTGAAAATTTGAAGGTAGTGGATAGTAATTTAGTTATATAGTTTGTGTATGCCAAATTATTAGGTTACTTCGATGAAACCAGATGGACACAATACGCAAAGCCAAGTAACTGTTTATGTTAGTTTAAATATTTAATAATTTTACTTCCACTGTCATCAATTAGTTTAGTAGGCTAATTATCAGTGTATGCCATGCTAAGCTTGGTACCATACTTTAGGTTAATCAAAAACAGTCATTCACTTATTGAGGGATTAGGTTAGTATCAGGTTAAATGAACACACAAAATTTGTATTTTTTTCTCCACATTTTGACCTATACAGACCCTACCACTATTTTATGTAGGTATCCTTTATTAATTTAGTGCACGAATTTTTCTCAAGCACTAATCTTAATTAACAAAATAACCTTGTTTGTCATGACTATGCTTCAACATGAAAGGCAAACGATATACTAGTGTATTGTAGTACATAATGCAGGCTTGTCTTCTCGTAATTCGTAGTAGTTGTCTTTCCACACGTTGCTGTAAAATTAACACGTGAAGGTGTAGGAAGGAAATATCCATGTTTCCAAGCTAAAGAATGAGGTTAGTCCACCTGAGTATTTTCACCGCATACACAAGACTTTTAAATGGAACTTTTGACAAACCAAGGGTCTTTTTTCGTGAAAGCATACACTGCAGAGTTATTATATATCACCGTCTCAGCCAATGTAATTATTTATAACACTTATTAAACAACTTAAACTGATTCCGGGCTTTGCGCAACCTCCAATACCCGCGCACAGAATCACTTTCGTAGTAAACTGGAAGCGAAGGCAGTTTGCTCTTGAAGCAACATTACTTTGGCCGTACAGAATAAGTCCGCTGCCCTACACTGCAAATAATATTGTTACATGCTAGTGGCAGTTGTCTATACTGCGTCACAATCTTTATTCGCCTTTGATAGTAACGAATATTTAAAATAAACCAAGCGAATTAAATTGCCAAAAGTGTTACCACTGGTTTGTATGCTGTGTCAACTTGCAAAGACAAGTTACGAACTGCAACGGTCGCTTTCATTTACCTGTATAACGACTTCTACCTAGTATGCCTGCAACGTATTATTCTATCCATGGGCTCGAGAGCTCGAAGGAGTCAAGCAGACATATGTGCGTACACCTGTGAAGTGAGATGAAACAAAAAAAATTCCACCAAAAATAACACCAACTTAAAAAATTATACGCTGAAAAATGCTTAAAAAGTTAAAAATAACTACTACGTTGTTTTTTACTACTTAGAATACAGTCAATTAATTAGGACGCTAATATACAATAATTGATATATTTGGAGTCGGTGCCAGCCAAGGTTAACAAACGTGTAACAAAGTAGCGTAAGTATTCATATAACTTAATGAAATGTAACGTTGACGGCAACTAAGCATTTCTTAATCGACACAAAGACAGCAGCGGCGCGGTGTTGAACAGAACGGGGCGCAGCGGCAGGCGTATACCGAGGGGCTGGGAGGGGAGCTCCCTGAAAATTGTAATTGTTTTAAGAAATTTTATTTTTGTACGAGATTTTTTTTTGTTTTATTGGCATACACTGTGACTATTATTTTTTTTTTTTTTTTAGTGATGAAAACTTTCTAGCTTTCATATTTTTTATATAATGGCATATCAAAGCCAACATTTGCATAAAACGGTTTTCTACAAGAAACTACAACTAACACACAGAAATTTAAAAAATTCCACTGAACGTCTAGACATGAATAAAATTTGTATTGGATATTTTTTGTTTTTTTTTAAACCATTTTTGAATTTGAAATTTAAAATTGTCAAATATGTGTTTTTTTATGGCAGTTACTTGCCATTATACAAAAACTATTAAAGGTAGAAAATGTTATTACTGTAAAAATTAGTCACAATATATGCCTACAGAACAAATAATAAATATAAAAAGTATTAAAATAATAAAATTTGTGCGTGAACTCCCCCTCCCATAAGTGAGCGACCCTAATGCGGACAGACGCGCGAGGGCAGACGTCGTTGACAGTTGTGGCCGATATTTAAATTTTCGATGCACTTGGATTCTATAAGTTTTCTCTAATGGTGTTCGATTGCAATTTCTTGGTGCTTGGAATCGCCTTAATGTATATAAATTTGTTTTACGCGGCATATGTTATCATTCGATAATATATTTTCGAAGTTTCACTTTTAAGTCCCTCTTATGTTTATATTTGTAAATAGGTTTATTTTGGTTTATTTGTAATTAAGGTGTCGTTTCAGGCAGTTGTGTTAATTTGTAAATTAGTTAATTTAGGTATTGATACATTATCGAATTAACGTAACCTTAAATAAATTTTGTCAATTTTAGGAAAGTTCTTAACATTTCTTAAAAGCCTGGCTGGTATCGACTCCAAAAATAATAATAATTGTATATTACCGTCCTACTAAATCGTTTGTAATCTAAGTAGTAGTAATAATTTTTTACTTTTCGGTGCATTTTTTTCAGAATTTTTTTTTTTTTTAAGTTGGTGCTATTTTTGTTAAAATTGTTTTATTTCTTGACTTTTTACAGAGCTCTAGCGCCTGTCTTCCACATTCGTGGTTGTTTGTTGTTAAGGAGTTACGTTGTCCCTTCGCAGTATTTTATAATAGTTGTGTACTTACCTAGTCTTGGATTGTCATAAACCTACAAGTAACTCAATCACTATAAATTTCCTATTCGATTTTAAGGAGTTCACTGGTGTATCAACGAAATCCAAGGTGCAATGCCAATTAAATTAAAATGGGACCCTCTTTGAGAATCTCCCCTTTCCAACAGCAAAAAAAAAATTTCTTAATCGGTTTATAAATGACGGAGTTCTGAGGTAACAAACATATAAGAAAATACAACTTTTTTTTAAGTCGGTTTAAGGCCTTGTTACGGAGTTTTGCAGTGATTTCGAAAATATTTTTTATTGCTACCTAATACTCATATCAAAATTTCGATGCACAGTTTTGACACTTATATGTTATAATTTGTAGCTGAATTTTTTTTTGTAGAATTATACTGAACGGTTTTTTAGATTTCATTACCCAAAGTACCACGTTTTTCGCCGTGAAAATAAGCAAAAATTAAGGAAATTATTTTTTTGCTGGCGAACGGTACATTATTTAAAAAAAAAAACGCGTCCACAGTATTGTGCATCGTGTGATTGCACATTGACTCAAATTTTTATCAAAACTTTTGGTTAAAAAATATTTCATTTATTGGCACCAGTCTGAAAAAAAATCTCTGGAACAAGCCCTTAAAAAGGAGTACTCTTCTCATGTGGTATATTGCTTTAATAACGAGTTCTTAAGTGTGTTTGCATGTTTTGACAGTTTGATAGACGTTTCGGTACAGGAAAGTGGTTTATTATTAAGTTCAAATAGTCAACTTTTTTATATTGTGCACTTATCGGAAGTACAAGAACGGATGTTAGAAGTAAGTTCTGTTTTTTTTTTTTTAATCTAAAAAAAATATGTTTTCATATCAATTTCCAATTCTGTAAACAAAATAATTATTTAAATACCACAGCACACACATAAAAACAAGTGTATAATTTTAATGTTGTGACCTCCGTGTGCACAAAAACGTAAATGGCATCTTTTACGCGTGCAAAAACAATATAGCGCCTTCGTTTAAAAAACTATTAATTATTTTAATATAGTCAGTGCAAGGAACGATGGCTGCCGGTTCGGGCAACCAATATGGTGGTCCGAAAAAATATAATTTTCTTTAATTTTCAGATTTTTGGACATTTTAGGAATTTTATTAACTTTTTTTTTTAATTAATTAGGTGTTTTGGAAGGCTTTTATTTTCTCTTGAAATTTTGTAACTTTGACTTTTTGTGGCCTTGAAAACGTCAAGGGCAACCAACTTTTCCTACATCTTATATGACTTCCAAAGGCCATTAAGTCACAAAATGGCGGGTTGTGCCACAGCAAAACTTCCTTACACGTTGCCTTTAACCTACCAAAACATACTACCAGCCGGCCGCGGAAGACATTGATGAAGAGTAGTGTCTGCTTACGATTCGACGAAATCACCTGCAAAGTAGGTATCAGCAAGGAAATGACTCAATTTCTAGAAGTGAAATTATTTCATTAGTATTTTTTTTTCCTCTCATGACTAGCTTAAGAACTATTAGAGTGAGTTTCATTTGCTCTAAGAACTTTTCCGTGTCTTAAGTGTTTTTGATATTTATGAAATCAGCATTATAAATAGGCTATTTACGTTCGCTCAAATATTGAAGATTTTATTCCTTTAAAGTTTTCTGTAAATAATCACGCAGTGTAAGTATAACCTGTTAATGCATTTTTTGCTGAAATTCAATAATTAAAGACGATAACTATTTTCCTCTGTTAATTTCTTTAATAGAGTCTTTTGATTAGATAATTTCACTGGTTCATGGATCCAATCCAAGTGGTGCCTCGAAATATTTTTCTTTTTCCTGTCAGGGTCATGACAAGTCCTGTAATATAAGTCTACAGCACGGCCGTAGAAGAACAGGTCTGGACACTCGCCTGGAAACTTCACCCTCTTATTGATTGGCTGCAGTTCACCAAGTTACCGATAATGCTATACATTTTTGGCGCTGTAATCCGAGTGGCCGGGCCTAAACTCCGCCCACTTCCCTCCCACTGAGATAAACCGTTTATCATAACGTATTATTTATGAATTTATGAAATACTTCCTTCGCTCATAATTTTAAATCATAGCTCCAGAAAGCTTTATTTACTTTATAACGTTTACAATGGAAAAAAAAGTGGGCGGAGTTTGAGTCCGACCGCCCGGATAACAGTGCCAAAAAGTACAACATGCTCGGTAACTTGAACTACAGCCAAACAACAAGGAAGTCAAGCAAAATACATTGGTAGATAGGCGAGTGTCCAGACCTGTTGTTTGATTCGAAAATGGACTGTATAAATTATGTAATTAAATTACATATATCAATTACGTTAATTTCCTTTTTTATTAGATTATATACAATAGTAAAAATCGTGTTGAATATTCCAAAGAGAACAAAAAACAAAAATCCACGATAACATAGAATAATATTAACAAATCTAAACACTTGTACTTCTACGACCGTGGTCTACAGTTAGCTTTTAGTACGTGTTATAAATCAAACATATTTTTTTAAATATATATTACTTGGAAAATATAAAGTTTTCCTTCCCAGTGACAAGTGCAACAAACTATTTTAAATATTTGAGCACTGGAATCGAAGGTTTTTGAACATTTGTATGGTTGACTGAAAATTGGCAACAAATTTGTGAACAAACAGTTGACATTGACATAAAAGTTTTTATGTTAGACCTGTGGTGATTCTATTTTTCTTATAACATATTTCGCCGTTCTCCAGTTCACCCCATTCACGCGCACGTATTTTAGTTTCACTATACATGTTATTTTGCCACCTTAAATAGGGCGTGGTACAATCTCTATATATATAAAAATGAAAGCTGACTGACTGACTGACTGACTGACATATCAAACTCCAGCCCAAACCACTGAACCTAGAATCGTGAAATTTTTTGTGGGGGTTCCCCTCAGGCCGTAGGCGAGCACTAAGAAGGGATTTTACGAAATTCGACCTCTAAGGGGGTGAAAACGGGTGAAACATGTTTCCGAAAAAACATCGATAAAGGTCGAACCCGACGGCCTATCATCGTGATTTTTACTTTAATAGGACACTCGTAAAAATGCATATTGGCCAATTTAAGAATTTTTTGAAATTCAACATTTAAGGGGGTGAAAAGACCTTAAATGAGTTTCCAATCAACTATCGATATCTATCGAACCCTTCGGGATAAAGAGTTTATATTCACTTCAAAATATTGCTTACGTAAATACCCAAAAAGGAGTTTTAGTTCTTTTTTTTTTTTTTAAATTCGACCCAAAGGCAGTAAAAAGGGGCAAAATGTGTTTTTTATAAATCGTCTATATCTTTGAAACACAATTGGCTATCGTCGTGATTTTAACTTTAATTGGTTACTTTTACAAATGTCTATGACAGGACTCAAAGATGTTTCGAAATTCTTTATTTAAGGGGGTGAAAATACGTGAAACGTGTTTTCGATTATCTTTCCATATCTATCGAATCAATCGAGATATCGAAGTGCTCTTTGCTTTAAATTGGTGCTTTTGTAAATATCCCAAGTACCATTTAAAATATATTTTCCGAATTTGGCCCTAAACTGGTTAAAAAAGGGGTAATGTGCGTTTTCGACCCACATTCGATATATATCGATTCCATAGTTTTTTATACAGCGACGTGATTTTTGTTTAGGGTTGATGCTTACTCAAATACCTAAAAAGTAATTTCAGGAATTTTCGAAATTTGCCACCTAAGGAGATGAAAAGGGGTGAAAAGTGGTGAAAAGCGTTTTCAATTAATCGTCGATATATCTAGAACCCAGCGGGCTAATGTTGTGTTTTTTACGTACACGAGATACCAATAAAGTATTATAAAACGGGATTCAAGGGTTTTTCGAAATTTACTCTCTTAGGTGGTGAAAAGACCTTGAAAGTGTTTTAGATAAATCCTCGGTATCTATCGAACCCGTCGAGATACGCAATTAATTTTTGCTTCAGGATGATGATTACAGAAATTATCGTAAAACGGTTTTAAGATTTTTCGAAATTCGATTTCTCAATACTGTGCAGTGGCCATATGTGTTTTTTTTTATGAATAATCTATTTTTATTCGACTGTACGTGCTAGCGTCGTGATTTACACTTCAGTTGGATATTTATACAAATGTCTAAGATGTGAATTTAAAATATTTTAAAATTCGACACCCAAAAGGGTGAATAGGCACAAAAATGTATTTTCCATCAACCCATGATATCTATCTAACCAGTAGAGGTATTGAGCTGTAGTTCGCATCAGAGTGATGTTTACGTAAGTATTTAAAAATTATACGTTAATTTCTTTTCACTTTATAAGATAACTTGATCATTAATAATAAAACTAAGTTTGTAAACGTTCAAGGCAAACGAACAGAAAATCAAGTACGAGCAGCGAGAAGTAACTTTTACATGAGTGCCACTCTACATTAATCTATCGAGACGTGGTGTTGTACAACCTCTATGAGCCCAGCAGGACACAAATAATTTTTTTTTTTTTAGTAAAGTTTTATTTTCATGAATTATTTCGACGTTACGTGACGCAGTTGTTTGTTACTCAGGTCTAAATTCTGGGAGGTTCTGGACTCGAATTCCGATAAAAGCTGCGTGCGAACGTTCAATTTTGACACACAAAAACTATAAGGCAGATCGAATTTGTCCAATTTACATGTAGTCGTTTAAAAGGGGTAAAATTGCAGTTCGCTTTCCACATAGGTTCCTGTACAACATCAGCTGACATATCGTCGGTATACTGCCGTAAGTGATTAAGTCATTAATGTTATTTTTTTTTAGAACACTATTAAAATGTTGATATTAACAAAAATGTGGTAAGTTTCTATACTGTGACGCAACAGTACGAAATGACGAATATACTTAAAACTTGGGCAATTGTTCGTGAACAACATATACATCTCCCTAGCATTTTTATCATTTTATCTCATTTTGACTGGGTCACTTTTGGTAGTAAAACGACCATATATCATCTCACTAATATTAAGATTGCGGTACCAAATACGTTTCCGTGATACCTTATCCCACTGAAACTTTGTAATAGCAATACAATTCCAGTGAATATTTTGAAAATATGTAATAGAGGGCACCGTCACCAATGGATGTACACAGGGTAAATAAGATGTATTTCATTCGATTCACCTGTTACCTCAGGTGTCTGTAACTACCCCACAGCGTCAAATTGGCAGGGTTATAAATAAGGTCCAGGCGAAGTCGCCGTTAATGTCAAGGACAAATTTAAGACTGCTATTCGCGTGGACAGCTATAGCTACTTATCCTGCTGCAGAACTAGCTGTTTGGACATTCTAACATTTGATGACTGAAGTACCAATCTTGAGTACAAATAGGTTCTTCAATTAAAGTAAATATGACCAGTTGCGAATAATACTCACGAGCAAAGCCGCGGGGGACTGCTAGTATATTATGTATATAAAAATATCGTATTTTGTTTTTAAAAGAATAACTTACTTGTTTCGTTTGATTTGTTGTAAAAATAATATACATGTTTAAGGAGTACAGACTCTATGGAATAGACTCTATAGAGGTTGTTTGGAGAAGAATCAAATGCTTGTTGTTTTTGCATAAAACCATGAACTAAAGAAAGATAGAAATTTAATCAGTTTTATTCATTGTAATGCACGGCGCAGTCGATAATGGACACTAAAATAGAAGAGGAGTTTGAAGATCAAAAATAAGCACCGCAGAAAACGACAGTGAAAAATTATTTTGTTTCAATATTAAGGCTTTTGTTCAATTTTCTCTCAAGCCTGACGAATGGTTAACATGGTAGAGAAAAATTTTAAGGTATCATACTGTTTATAATTTGAATAATACTACATGTGAGACACAAATCGATCTTCTTATATACTATATGGGAGAAAAACAAGAAATATTATACTCGCTCATTTTTCACGATAATGATAAAAAAATTGTGATGTTCTCAAATGTTTTGATTACTATTTTAATCCTCATAAAAATATTTTTCAAGAAAAAACGAATTTTTAAGGAAAAAACGACCTCCAGCAGAAACAACTGAAAGTGCTATCACTTATTGAAATAGTTCACTTCGCACATTAGAACGAAGTCAATTAAAAGATGAAAATAAACTCATCGTGATAAATATTGGAATGAGAGTAGCCATTTAGACTTTTTGAAGCTCAGTGGAATTGAACCGACAGAAAACAGAGCTTGATAAAATAATTATATTGACAAGATACACTCAAAAACCAGTTTTACGAAAACTAAACACATTATTTATGACCAAAATTATTGTTGTTCTAATAAGAAAACTGAAAATAACTGCTATAAGTGGAGTGGTTATAGGCCTTAACTTAATCGGAACGAATGTCTGGCCAAAGAAGCTAAATGTAACCTATGCTCAAAAATAGGTCCTTTTTCAAGGGTTTGTCATGCCAAGCAACAAGTTAATGAAGAAGATGAATCATTCTCTGTCCAGGATGATTAATTTTAATTGTGACAATTAACAGTCAAGCTTCTGCATTCTACGACACTCGGAAAATTCCAACTACATTTGAGACATATCTTCACCTCTCGTAAAGTTCCACTTTCTTACTTAGAAAAAACTAAATAAATGCTAGATAAACCTGTTCGTCACCCAAATGAGGATTAAGATCACGTGTAAATCTCTTCACAATAAATTAATAATTAAAACGACCAGAACATCCTTCGCTAGCATTTGATTATACGTTGGCCAATATCTCTAAAGACAAAATGCTTTCGAAATTGGTGGCATATCACGGATTTAGACCAGTTTCATTTGAAAACGAGTCTCAAGATTTGACAACTTTCCTGACATCCTTTCGACTATACTGACTCGAAGATTTTTATTATTATTATTTAGCATTACATCGACACCTGATGAATTTCAGTATCGCATTTCTGAAATTCTTCAATGACAAAAAGTGAAATTAATTGTTAAGAAGTTACACATGTTTGGGCAACACAACACACGGGATGAGCATGACAAAATATTCTATGGTGTTCACCAAAAATTCTAAATGCCAGTGCTACATTAAAAGACAACTTTTTCTTCTTCAGGTGTCCGTCAAGTTTCTGAGTGATATTTTCTATCAAGAACGTATAAGAGTGGTTGAAGAAAACATCGAGGCGATAACGAAACCAGAACCTCCTACAGATAAACACTGAATAGAATATTTTCTTGGATTAGTTAAATTCTTGGCCAAATTAATTCCTAAATAAATCACAATCCTAAAACTTAGGTATACAATAACCCCAGGGAGTGAATTAAGAACTCGGCTTTAGTTTCGGCTCTTTTAACATATAACCAAAAATTAAGTTGCAGCAAATGCTCAGTAGTTAATTTAAACTGCCATTTTAAAATTACTGATATTCTCCCTTGCAGTACTCGCATATGAGATTGTTACAACTCACCAGTTTCTTTCAATATTCCTTATGTGCATCTAATATAGATTGGACTCGATATCGGGAGGACCTGTGTTTGAGGCCAGTCTGCGGCCATTCTGATTTAGTTTTCCATCGTTTCCCAAAATCGCTCCAGGTGAATAATATGATAGTTCCTTTACATATAGGTCATAGCTATCTGGTTTTCCCAGTTCCTGACTCTGAGCATGCCCGCCCAGAGGTTCTTCAGGGCCCGGGGCAAACCTCCGATAGCTAAATTGTGATGTGTACTGTTGCGACTTTCACAACAAAATATCAAGGGACTCTTTTAACTCTACATAAGATTCTGTGTCATTTAAGAGATATTGTATATCCTTTAAGTACCATGTACAAAGCCTTATTAATAATCCTTTGACATATTCCATGACAATCATACCGCCGACTTGCAAAAAGGTAATATGAAACTTTACCGCAATACAAATTCCCAATTTTCATCTACGCTCAACTTCAACTTAAGCAGTGGGTTTTTGTAACAAACAATCGTTACAATTGGTACTTCTATCGTTGACTATTGAATTGAAAATTACAAGAGTGAGCTCGACAGACAAAGAAACGTGCCCAATTCAATAACCCGTTTCGGCGCAAAAAGCATTAACAAGAACATGTTTACATTCAAATTCAAATTAAAAAATTTTAATGCAACCTAATGTAAACATAATATAGGCTCTGCAGTTTTGGATAGGAAGAGGCGTGGCTTCTAAACAAGTTGAAATAAAGCAAAACCCTAACAATTTTCACGAACGATATGCTAAAATGCAAGACCAGATCGTCTACTTAATTCAAAACAAATACGTCATGTCTTATTACATAAATTTTCTAATGGCTATTCTAAATTGAATTTGATAAAGGACAAAAAGTGTTCGCTACGGTACGTTAAATGTAAGGCCTTACATTATAACTTCATCCCATACCTTTCACCACACCTCACAAGCTGCCTCCGACCACGACTCGAAAAGAAACCAGGCTTAGAGCTATCAATTGAAAGAAAACTTCAGTGTACCCAGAGATGATAGAATAGTACAGTTGGAGCATTAGCAGCCTATACTGAGGCCAAGCCCACTTTGTTTATTCAATTAGCAATATGGCGGTGTGTAATCAGCTGTTACTGCAGGTATATAAAGAAACGTGGTTGAGGTTGGCCAACCTACAGCCGCATTATACGCGTTGCTATTGTACCTAATAAACAACATTTTTTCAGTTACTAATGTGGCGGATGTGCATCCCACCCTTCTGTGTCAAGGCCCCATACTCCTCGCTCTAAACAATACGTTATACTCCATCTGTATGTTTATCTAATCTCGGAGTGTGCTTGCGTACAAAAAGAGGAGGTACGAGATACAATGAAGAGGAAAGGTGTTAGGAACAGGGACATAAAGAAACGACCTGAGCATGAACTGACCACGTCGACCGCACCGCATGAGCAGATTTCAGGTGCAAAGCGTGCCGTATCATTGCCGCGCCGTGTCATTGAACCAACAATAACCATCGGGAGATACCCGAGTAAATTCTCCATTGACGACATCACTCGGAACGTTTCCCACCTGCAAAAATCCAGGTCGACCTCGCCGCGAATCGAACCCTGATTCCCTTGACAGGGTACGTCCGTCCTATCCTATGCGCCAATCATGGGCTGAGGATAGAACAAACTGTTATGTTGTCCCTCTTTTCTACTGTAGAGTAAATGCATTATTTGATTTCTTTACCTCTGCGCCACCAGTTATTACTAACATTAATGATGCATACTGAAGTAACTTTAAGTCATTGATTTAAAAATAAAAAGACCAATTAATGTTTTTGAAATATTTTACTTTGGAATAAATAATTTTGTAGTTAAAAATCTGTAGTGTTCTTGTTCAAGATGTACATCACGGCAAATTTGTCTCGATGTCGAAATTGAGTATCAAGTTTGGGGAGGTATACTTATAATCGGTAAGGGTTGCTGTCATAATCTTGATTGGTTAAAGGTCATAGATGGGATGGGTGGTTACAATCATGACTGGGAGAAGGTCATAACCAAGAAGTGACGTAGCAATCTTGAGTGGTGGAAAATCATGATCGGAAGGGTTGTTGGCGCAATCGTGAGCAAGGAAAAATCATATACGGGAAGTGTTGTTGCAACCGTGAGTGAGTGGGTAACATCATGATCGGGAAGGGTTGTTATCGCAATCGTGATTCGGGGAATGTCACAATCTGGTATAACTGATGTCGCATTCGTTTATGGAGAAACATAATCGGGAATCGTTGTCGCAATCGTGAGCGGTGGAAGGTCATAATCAGGAAGCGTTGTTATCGCAATCGTGTGTAAGGGAAGGTCATAATCGGATTAGAGAAATAGTCTTATCAGGTCGTCGCAATCGGTGAATTATCTGTACCAGAAAAGAAATATTCTCAAGACACATTTCTAACAACTGTCTAAGTGTTTCTGCAGTTTCCTTGGATGAAAGACATACTTGTTGCATAACTGCAAGTCAAAGTTTGCATGACACAGGTAAGCAGGTACAAATAACAATATCCAGTTGATTTACTGAAATGAAAAAACTTTTACTGAGATGATATAGAGCTACTTAAATATATGTGTAACAATACAAGCATTTTTTTATAGTTTAAATAGAAATGTTGTGGGTAAATTTCTCCTTTTTATAATATAGATTAATATCTAATTGTTTCTATGCACATACATATTAAAGTAGCGCTTGGCATATTATTTTATCATAAATCATATCTTTTCAACTAGTTAGAATTTGAATATTTGTTTGAACGCTTCTGAAGGGCATGCAAACAGTTATGCGAAAACACCATCTGCAAAAAATTTTCACAACAGAATATATCAAGCAATGTCTTCAATAATACAATATCTTGAAAAAATACAAAATAATGAACGTTTTTAGCAACGAACATCTTTAAACCAGAATGAAACACACTATGATCCCTCGAAATGTAAATGATATTTATTGTAGGCTACATAAAACTTTTCCTGCTACTATTATTATTATTATTATTATTATTATTATTATTATTATTATTATTATTATTATTATTATTAACATGTAATCAGACAAGTCTGTTTTAAAACAAGTGTCTCAGTTGTCTAAATCAAATTAATACAGGGAAAAATCTGAACAAAAGCCCCTTGCCGCTTAAATGTAAAACTTACATCATTATCATCATATCGGATTAAGGAACTGTTCCAAAAATATGCAAAGAAAATATTTACATTATTTATGAACGGGGTTTATAAATTCCTGTCAATGCTGATTTCATCATTGCATTACATAAATGTTTAACTCTCTTCATAAAAGGTCGACCAGCAATCTAATTAAATATTTAGTGAAATAAAACGTTAGCTTATCATTGTGTTGGAAATAATAGACAGTTCAGCAAAAGAAGTAACGTAAGATTGGACTGTTTTTCCTTTAATGCTATTTATTTGGTATTATAAAAAGTTTGTAAGTTCTGATGTACACTGACGGACAGAAAATTATGGCATTGGAAAACGAGAACAAAATAGTGATAATGACGAGCAGCAGTTGATGCACAAATTAAAATATTAGGCTATAGAACGCAAAATATTTCGATCGTTAGAGAAACAGAGTATCGTACAAAATAAAAGGTTTTAAAAAGTGTGATGAACCACATAACCTTTAGAAACTTTCATTCTCCAAGTCTATTCCACGAATAGTTTATGTAAATAATTTTTGATTATTTTCGAGTGCCTTTGGAATATATTGATACCTTAAGAGGTTACCTCACTTTGACATAAATTCGGATTAATAAGAACAACCTAAAACTTTTAAGTGACAATGCGCGTATATTTTCAGTTGCGTCTTGGGGAACATAAAGTTTCGTTACACACACGTAGGCAAGGAAATTTTGTTTCCTTAACTGTAGGAATATATAAAACGAGAACATTTGTCAGGACTTAGAAATATGATCGAATTCCACATTTATGTTTTGAACCGAACTAACATCTTACCTTTTTTTATTGTGTACTATTTTGTGTTTGCTCTATCCACTCCTTGAGCTTGATTATTTGTGGATCTTTCATCGGTGATCTTATGACCTCTAGGCACCTGTTCTCACTGTGTACGTTTTCTTCTTCTTCTTCTTCTTCTTCTTCTTCGTGCTGAGAATAATTTCGCTGTTTCAGCTGGTGACGAAGAATTTATTTGCTTTGTCATACGGATTTTTCATTTGCAATGTAGAGTTTTCCTGTGTTGTCATCATCTCGTTGACTATCTTGGCTAGTCCTGTGTTTCTGTCCTCCAGTTCTAGACGTTGTCTTGTAGCCGTGGCCAGTAACTCCTCCAGCCTACCAGTCTCAGTCTCGTGTTGTCTGCGTACCTCGTACAGTGCTTTATGTACGTGGACAATGCTCTCAACATGTGCCGACTTCTCTACTTTTAACTGGCTTTGTGCCTCCTGCAGAGAAGATTCCAGTTCCTGTCTAGTCGCGGTCTCTGCTGAGATATCACTTTCTAAGTGATGTATCTTTATTTTCAAGGTCGCAACTTCAGAGTTCAGTGCTTGCTTTTCCAAGTAAAACTGCACCAATTTATCCATAGTCACTTCTTTGTGCAGTTTGCAACTATTGAGATCATCTCGCAACTGTTTCATTTTATGTTGAGTTGTTTTGTAGTTGTTTTCGACAGATTTCATAGCTTTGTTGGAGAAGAATTCTGCTGCAGTAATCGCATTGCTCGAGATCTCACGCCGCATGAATTCAAGCAAATGGTTTATCTCAGCTCGAAACATGTTCCGCGTGTCTACAGGTAATACATTGACCACGGTTTCTAGAATATCTTCCTTTATTTCTTGTGGTAGGTCTTCCAGAGTTTTCCATTCGAGTGACGATTTTAACTCCTCCTTCATTTCCTCGAGGTTTGTAATCATGTCACCTTGCTGCGTTCCCTGCATCTCAAAGCTAAGTGAGTTCTTATGTTCTTTCGTTTGTCGCCGGACAGTTGTTGCTTCTGTAAAAAGCTGCTCTAGTTCCTCTTTAACCCTAGAAATAAATGATAATACATTCTCCTTTTCCATGTCACGGACGGTCTCAAGTAATCCATCTGTGTGTCTTTCTGATTGATCGTAAGTGGTTTGTTTCTTCTTCCATTGTGTTGACAGTCGTATTTTCTTTGAGTACTCGGATATATACCTTATTATTAATATTTTCAAGGACAAATTCACGTTTCTTTTAGTAGTAAACAAGATTTCGCGATGATTTCTTAAAAATGAACTAGTACAATTCTTACACAGCAACGATACAATCGAAAGGATAATGTTAGTTACATGGTCTTCTCATTGTTATCTGTAAGGGTGAATTTTGTGCAGTATTTTGTTTGAAGAGCATTTCTTGCCTCTCTAACTGCAATTTTGTAATACCAAGCGAGACGGCACAACGGTAACATGTTGGATTCGCGTCCGGAAGGACCCGGGTTCGATGTCCGACTCCGGCCATGCTGATGTCGGCTTTAGAAATCGTTCCAGGAGAATGCTGGGATGGTTTCTTAACAAAGGCCATGGCCGACTCCTCTCCCAGCTGCTGTCATTGTATAGAGTTGTGTCTCACCGTCTATAATGACCTCGCTGTCGACAAGACGTACAGCCCACTTGCCTAACTTATTTTTAAGGAGTACTGGTATATACATAAATGTGCACCAAATCATTTTAAATCTCAGTTTCACATTTTATTAATCGTTTGCAACTGAAAATATTTCAATATTACATTTATACATACTTTTCATGTAATTATTGAAATATGTAAAGTAAATTATTGCCTTAACTTGCCTTAATTTTATATATTTATAAGTGTAAGTAAATTTTATTGTAGACTTTTATTAGTTGCACATAGAAAACGTGTTTGATATAATAAGGCCACATAGCTCTGCGCGTGTGTGTGAGTGTGTATGAGTGACATAAAAATTGTATCTTTTTTCTAAACTCATTTGCCTCAGAGAGAAAATAAAAAGTGTTATTTAGTGTTTATATTTTCTTTCGAAATGTTAACTTAAATTGTATTCGGCTATCTATTTCTGTAACGGATAACCAGTTTCCTGATACGGATTAGCTCATTGCGTACGACTCACAGACATCCAGTTATGGCGCCTTCAAATGTGTAAATAGAATATATCGGAGACGTATAGTCTCTATCAGACGTTTTCAAGTTCGGACCCAGTAAGTTAATGTTTATGAAACGCTTTAAATAATTTACGAAGAAATAAGTGCTTGCAATATCGCCGCGTCTCTGTGATCTTACAGTGATTTTTGTAATTAATATAAGTGATTATTATTGCACTTTATCTGACTGTGCGCAACAATATAGCGTACTGTAAGTCGCATAGAGCTCAGAATATGACATCGAGTTATCGTATACGAGAAGAAATAACAACGGCCAAGTTTATTTATTGTCCATTAAAAACATCTAAATCCATGAAGAATGTAAGAAACTTAAAAAATATAAAAACGACCAAACACTACGAAAAACCACAAAAAAAAAAAGCTGATAAACAACTAGAAAAGTGATTCAGCCATCGTCCTTGAAAACTGTTTGTTTCGCTCAGCTCTGCTGTCTTCATTATGGCACATGCCACCGTTGTTGCGTCCCTATGTTTAATTCTTCTTTTCATCCACTTTAATCGATATTTTACGAACACGCCTTCTTCGACGTTTTTCTGTTGGTTATTCATTCAAATTTTGTGTCACTTCATTGCTTTATTGGTTTATAATATTTCGTGGAATTAAATATAACTTGGATATATGTTGTTTGCGGTTTATTCTGTCTCATTTCATTTGCACTGTTCTATGTTTTTATCTACTTATATCTCAGACCTTTGGGTCTTATTATGAGTTTTCTCTGACTATACAGCAAAGCGATGTAACTGAGCACGTACAGATTAACGGTGCAGATAATCAGTGATCTAAGAGAGATTGGCAGTTCTTAGATGCGTGAGTACCAGATGTAACTTTCCGCGTTTGATGCGCGGTGACAGGAGATCGATAAGATCCAGCTTGCCACACTATAAAGTAACCGCTTATCTTCTATTAATTAGCGGCGCGGCAAACTGGTGAGCATTACTTTCTTTGACTTTTTTTATGTGTATATATATATATATATATATATATATATATATATATATATATATATATATATATATATATATATATATATATATATATATATATACATATATATACATACATACATACATACATACAAATACACAGACAGTTCACGCCCCAGCTCAGAGTCCTTGGCGGGTATGTGTTTTTTCGCCCGTAAGTATATAAATAACACAACAAGGCCCAATCGCACGCGACGCACATGCTAGCCGTAGTAACGTCGTAAGTTAGGACGTGTTTGATACTGTGTTACTGTAGCGTACATCAAGTTTACGAAGAAAGATGCATATACGCCAGGGACCAAGTACTGGCGCACTGACACAGTATATTCCAACAGGTATTTTCCTGATAGAACACGCAGGAAATGGCTGTTGTAGGTTCCAAAATCATGTATCTAACAAACGTGCTGAATTTTTTAACCTGTAGCTGCCGAGTTCAAAGAGCATGGGCTTTTGTCGTAGATACATAAATTTAACACCTATTGAAAAGTTTCATGAAAAATATATAAACCCAACTAGTTGTAACACATTGAAAGTGGTTTGTAGGGAGGCCTCATAACATCGACTCCTCGAGACCTTGTGAGGTTGACATGAGAGTGTAGAGGAACAGTGGAATGCATGAGTAGGGGGGAGGGAAATATTAGTGCCCCGAGAAAACACCGTCGGCTAACGTCTATCCTGTGTCCCACGTATACTTAAACAGCGACGTAAATAAGTAGCATCCCTAACAGGCCTGGTGGAAGGCGAGTGAACTGATGTGACCATCATATCGTGGCAGTACAGATAAATCCTGCCACAGATTATGTCAATATTATTGGCTGGCTGGTCGCTTTACATTACAACTACGCTATGAAACAGTTGTCATGGTATAAAGCACTATTTAAGGGCGCCGCCTACCTGTGGATTAGAGGCTCGGAACTGGAGATATAAGGGCGACCTTGAAGCACACATCGGACGCCGCATCGCCACTACGAGCCAAGCTCTGAACTAGCGGGAGCCGCGGTGGTCGAGGGGTCAGACCATTCACCTCTCAGCAAGGCGATCCGGGTTCGATTTCCTGCGGGGTGTGGAATTGTGCCGGGCGATGCCGCTGATCGGCGGGTTTTCTCACGGATCTCCCGTTTCCCCCACCCATTCAATCCGGCACTGCTCCGTACTCACAGCATGTCACAAGCACTAAAGACCTCGATGTTAAGTGCTGACTTCTCCTCACTCACACATTCACTACTATTGAGGTTTGGGCTGCCTTTCCGAATAATGTTCTTTGTGTGGCCCAGGCGGGAAGGAGGTTGAAAGTGTGAACATCGAGGCGCATCTTCGTGAAGGCAATGCCATTGTCACAGGGACCAACTATCACGGCGTTTACCACGCAGGCGCAGGCCTTCGAAGAACTTTCCCTTGCGCGAGACATGACGCGCGACATTCGCCACGTGCCGGCAACAACGGCACAAGTGCAAGGGAAAGACCTCCAGCATGTTTGTGCACGCTGCCTTGACAGATAAAAGTCGACGACGTGAAAGAATGCTCAGAAACTAACCATACTGCACGCTCAACACGTGGGCTTGGGGTAGAAACTCACAAAGGCAATTTTCAGAATTTTTGAAGATCATTGGTTCATTAATGTCTTTGAAAGTTTCTCACAATGGGACAGAATAACGTACTGTACTATTGTGGACATACGTCATTGCAATAATAATTTTCCAGTTTTCACTTTTACATCACCTGAAGACGGGAGTATATGTCAGCTCCCGAAACGTCGTGAATAGCCTGTCTTTAACGGAGATTTCTGGAACGACATAATATTGCACGTGCGTATGTTCACAATAGCACAGTACGTCATTGTTTTGTTGTAAAGGTAAATGTTCAATTTATGGAGGAAAACTTACCCAATTATTTATTTCGCAAGGAGACCCGACAGCATTATTTTTACGAATCGCATCAAGTCATTCAAAACTAAATTATGTTTTTCCCAAAAAAGGCAGAAACTGACAGTGAGGTTCTCCACCAAGCTCACGAACTGGTCAGACGGTTACAGAACTAATTGTTAGTTCTCCAACTTCAGATAAGAATAAAGTGGTCGAAAGAACAACGTGAAAAGTGGAATTTAATCTGGTATCCCGTTGCAAGAAGGTTTACAAGCAACGCCAATATAACACTTCATTCGTTTAAACTTTTTTTTGACGCGCCACGCAACTTAAATGAGCAATAACGCTATTTTTCGGCGCCTCCATTTTCTGTAAATTAGAATGTTACGTATTTTCAAAGTTGCACTTATTATACTGTCACAAATGTTATCCGTAACTCCTATTCAACCTTAATAGGGCGCGGTACAGAAATCAACGCTAAAAGTATTAATCTATAACTGTAGGTTTCTTGAACCCAATTTGAGAAAATTAAACAATAACAATCCTAGACAATAGTTTTAGCCAACGTTTTAAACAAAATTGTTTCCGGTGTTACAAACTTCTGAGGCACAATCTCTGACGTCGGAATCTCGTGCATTTAACTGCGGCGCAAGAGATCACACGTAACGAATTAGTAATTTTGGATAATTATATGCTAATACAGTTGGCAAATACCATTACCTAGGATTGTCATTGAGTATGTTATCCACATTGGCTTCGAAACGGCGTAGAAAACAATTTATGTTTTCAGCGTTTATTTATCTACCACGCACTCTTAAGCGCACCGTCCCGTTACACGCACAATCCATTTTCGACAACTAAGGCAAGATCAGTCTAGCCTCTAAGCGATAGGCACTGAAACAGTGTGCAGTCTTCACTATGTCGGCTTGCCTGTCAAGGTTATAGATGGACGACTTGAAGTACACGCCCTCTGACGTCACACCTCAGGGGAAATACTGTGGGAAACAAGGCTTGTTTACAAACATGCTGATTTGTTAGTTGGGAACTGCAGAAAGCAAAAGTGTTGCGCATTCATAGATTTGCACGTAAGGGTAAACAATATTAGTTTCAATTTCATGGTTAAGATACGCAAATACATAACATTAATGTTTACCTGAAAAGCGGCAAATTCCAAACAAATAATCAATTTTCTTGACGTACATCTCATGCGGGACATGTGAAGCCAAATAGCTAAATGAAGTTTATGTTCGGCTGCGGTATCCATGGAGATAGGAATTGTATCCCACACCTGACTGAAGCTCCGCCTCTTTTCAAGTCGCCCATTGACACATATGTAACTTAATTTAATTGCATCATTCAAACACACAGTTATGCTACACACCGTTGAAGCTTTCTGGCAGTTTGGGCTGTTTAAGAAATTAGCATTAGGAACTGATATAAAAGCACTGCCATTCTGTTATGAAATACAGTCTTAAGAATTTACTAGTAGTGCCCCGTGACAAGTGAGAGTTGAAACAACCAATCACTGACGACGAAGCAGAGTTGCAGATGTGCACATAAGACTCTGAATTCAAATGATGTAAATTTTTTCGCCACAAAATCGTGGCTTTGGTAATAATGCTCCTTTACACATAGAAATAAAATTTAAAAGTATAGTGAATATTACATTACATGTTTACTGAAGTCTCACACAAGTTCGGAAAATAGATCATAAATTTTAAAAGGCTGGACAGATTTCCTTCAAATATAGGCCTAGCTAAAAACCATCTCGATGAAACTAGCTTTCAAATTAAACAAAAAAGCATAGAAATTGGTCCATCCATTCGGGAGCTAGCCTCAGATCCACAGACAGACAGGTAGAAAGACATAGCCGTCAAAACTGTAACACCTGTTTTTGGTCAGGGGTCAAAATGGGGTACTTATGTTAACTTGCTGGATCACCTCACAATAATAAAGGATACCTTCAAGTTCTGTGTCAGATATTATTGTTAACTACGTATATTAGTTAACAAGTACGTCCTATGTTTCTTGAACACAGTCCTTGCTAATCGACATATACTCTGTGCAAGTGATTTAGTATTTGCATAAAATGTTTTATGCTCCTATTTGAGTTCGTTTTCAACAACACAAATGTGCTGCAAATGATTTTAAGAATACTTTTTGAAGCTTGAATAGTTGTTAAAGCTAAAAGGTAGGGTTCTATTCTGTGGCATGGTGCTAAAAAGGTCAATGTCATAGGATAAAGTATATGACGTTGGCCTTTTTAGTACCAAGCTACAGAATTATCAATTTACCCTAATGGTGTATGTACGGAAGCTTACACTTAAGTTATCACGGGAGACGTTACGGATCGAAATTATTTGAAACTTTTGAATGCTTTGACTGTATTTGGTATAAATTAATTTGCTTAAATTTTTATAGATTAATCAAAATACCGAGTAATGCGCCAATTTTAAATCATATCGGCTTCCTTGGCAAAGAGTTTAAATTACCACATCAGCAGCATAACTTACTAAACAAATAAGTTTCCTTTGCTCCGTTTAGAATCTGTCAAGAAATTAATACTTATTATTTACTATGGACTAGTCTATTTCTGTCTTATTTTCAAATGCACCATATTTCCTGACTCAGATGTAAATATACGGAATTTTTCCATAGAACCTTCTAAAAAGTAATACGTACCTTGCATCTTGTAAACAAAGCTCGCGTACTCTTACAGTCAGCCAACCATCCATAGAAACAAAAATACGGAAGGGAGAAGTGGAGCACGTGACGCGTATCATGCTGTGACACTCGACTTCCGGCGACTGTACGGAGATTTCGACGCGTGCGTAGCACACCAACCATGACTACCACGAGTCGGAGACAGTCTCACACGACAATTCTTACGGCCCGTCATATTTTATTGTACTCATTTTTTTTTTTTTTAGTTCTTAATAAGAATTTGGATTGTTACTGTAGATATTTAAACCATATATATATATATCACCACACAAGACTAAGTTTACCCCACGTACTGATGAAATGATAGCTTACATTCGTTTTAGAACAAACTGTCAAAATTTACTAACGTTGTGTAAAACAGACTCTAGCATAGCTTTACCACATTGTTACAGTTGATACTATAACACAGGTTTATCATATCACATTCAACTTTATATAAAAAATAAAAAATGGAAACGCATTTTCACACCTGTACAAGTACCAATCGTGTTAAGTAAAGTAATACATATAAATCTGAGCGGTGAGTCGGGAATCTTATGTCGGTTTAAGAACACGCCATGAATGGTACTAAAGTCATGACACGTTAACTTAACACGACTGCGTAGTAAGTAAGATTTTCCTTTAACAGTTAAAGAAAACTTATAACATAATCATATTTATTTAAAACACTTTCACAAACGTACTAGCAACATTATTCTCGAACAGTTTCCTTCGTTTTATAACACATTTTTCTACTAGGAACGTAGATAAAATAGGCGATAATTGAGCTTTTGAAAGTTTACTGCAGAGGATTGTCTATGTGAAAAACTAGATAGATTTCATACACACATTTATCAGAAAATAATATTTTACATCAACAAGTATGCTTAAAAAATTAAAGTGATAATTACAAACCGAATTTCAAATGCTTTAATCTAGTCAGCAGAAACTTATATCCGTTTTGCTTCTCCAGTACTAATTGCCTTACGAGGATTGGTGCATGTAAAACAGAAAAGAGGTTAAACGGCACATTATGCCTGGAAGAGCGACAACTGTGGTTACATACATGAAGTTACGTGTCGTAAAAGCGAACTTGGTAGTTACAACTGCATTCATGAGGCGTTTGTGAGGACTTCATAAGTTCACGTACATTTGTATACCGCCCGCTACAGAATACGTGCTGTACGTCGTATTACTTATTTGTCGTACCGGTAGTTACCAAGAGTGAAACAATACTTGTATCAAAAATTTTCATTTTCGTGTTTATTTTTTATTGTTATTTTACAATATCCACGGGGAAATAATTCTAAATTTGATACCATATAACTCAAGATATTAATAATACCCTGTTTCTTAACTACCATACGAGAGAAACGCATTAATTTGAGTACTTCCTTTCCTTAGTTTCCGTGAAATACGTTATAGAGAACATCAATTAAAAAACAGTAATTTCTAAAACTATAAAAACGCATTATGGATAAAACACATAACATGCACAAATCCCCTAAATAGATCACAGATTACAAGCATAACTGTCCGAAACTTGCAGCGTCACTCTACGACCACAGCTTGTAAACGTTGCCGAATATACCGGTAAGAAGCGAAATGAGGGATATAGTACAAATTTTAAATTTTAGTTCGACAAACACGTACGTGTCTTTCGAAACGAAAACTTTACTTAGTTATATTCGCAGTCGTGGCATGGTGTTGTGGGATGCGAGTAGTCTGATATTTTAGAAGAGTTGTGCAATGAGAGTGCATGACTAGATTTAGTTATTTTTACATACTCCATTGTGATACAGACGTCTGTCACAGAAAGCTACAGAGAATATGAAAACAGAAATAAGCATGTATGCTTTAGTCAACAGGATACACACATAATATCAAATACTATAAATGTAATCAGTGTCCTATCCCGAGCGGTTGGGATGTCAGAAGACGCAAAGTTTATGCCGTCAGGGTTCGAAGTGGCAATCAAGTGTTGATACACACTGAGACCGGCAAGTTGATTGCACACAATCTTTATTACAACTTCACTCTATACAGTCTTAGTCAGTTAATTCTGTACAGTAGCACAGACATATTGTAATACTCAGTTCGGGGTGGCACGAGCAGACTCTCGACAACAGTGTATCGTTGACAACCGTTTAGAATATCACACCTCTGCATGGGACCGTTACAGGTATTCCCTCAACATGTGCATGCTTAATTGGCCAGTGGGACGTCTTACCACGATTCCCCTAGAAGGCCCGAAGCTCCGGCTATCGCCGGAAAAACTTTCTAAGTTATGTTCGTGCACCCCTATATATACTACACTGGAACATACTACACGGCCCTCATGTAGGGTTCGTGTGTAACACATGGTGCCGAGTGAACATAGTCTTCTGCTGGTGGGGGCATGACCCTTGTCCTTATAGGCGGTCAACATACTCTCCCTCTCTCCTTCATCATACCAATCTTTACGTTAGTCGTTACATGAGATTCTGATTACAAAAAATAAAATATCTCACTGTTGATACGTACGACATCAGGCCAAATAAAACAAGGACAGCCAAATAATAAAATAAAAAATCCCGGACACCAGCAAGTCAGACAACATAAGTTTGAGGCTTACTTTAGCAAAGGGACAAAAAAATAAAATACGACATAACGACGAGACGAAACAAAACACGGTAGTTTGTCATACATGAACAGGAAAAAAAAGAGTCAATGGTTAACCGACCAACGCCATTAAACAGCATATAAAACCTAACAGAACACTTAAGCCCACAGAAACCTAAAAACCATCCGGAATCCAAGTTATTACGTAAGTTCGAGACCTTTAAAAAAAAATAACACGTCTGGAAAACAGATATGTACATCAAACAGCATTCCGATCCAAACCCACTATAAAATTATGATTACCAGGGTGAAACCAGCCACAGAAAAATTACAAACCCACAACTGTGTATATCAGACACCCTGCGAATGTGGCCATAGGTGAATTTGGCAGAGCTCATCAACCCTTATCAAAGAACACAAAAACCATTACAAGAAAGGAGAAACCAAAAAAATCCTAACTGGCTGAACATGCTTCGGAAAATAGCCACAAAATTATTTGGGAAGACTCAACATCACTCGCCCAGGAAACCGATAAAATTAAAAGTAAATTCAAATAATCAGCATTTATTATTTGCAAATAACGATATTTTCATTCAGCAGAGAGGGTCTAGGTGTGTTTCGATCCATAATGGTGCTTACTTAATTAGCTGAGAGTTACTTCAGGAAGTTCCAGATTTCGGATTTTTAATGGGATAAAATGCGTAAAATGTGTCTTCAGAAATTCCTCAGAATCTCTCAAACCTAAATAAATATCGAGGACTTCAAACTTTTATCATGTAAATTTTAAATTACAATTTTTAGTTCACAAAACGGATAAATTGATTTCACTTATTAACAATATCATTAAAATCCATAAAATATTGTAATAATTTATGCTTAAAAACCGACTATGCTGTAATATACCTTGGTACACGACTGTAATAATAATAATAATAATGACTCGTAAATAAGCCGTTTAAAACTAACGATCTAAAAAAAATCGTTCATGCGAAGTTGATGTTTTACCACAATCTTAGAAGCTAAATGTTAACATAACTTTTATAGCTAATAAGCATATTAACCGAAAATAACTATGATCACAAAACAAGACTAATTTATTTGACACTTGCTATAAAAAATGTCAGGGATGGCAGGGATAGGCTTGAAGGAAGAAAGTTTTCCACGTAGACAGTAATAAGTAACCCACTGCAGAGAAAGTTCACGTGGTTACCCTAGCATTTAATAGCATTTGAACAAAGACATCTTCGCTGATGGTAAATATTATAGGTGCTACATTTATTACATGTGGGTAAAACCACTGGCGAACTGCTAGTTATGTATAAATTAAAATACAACTAGCACTATAATATTACTGCATTATAGCAAAGAAAAATATTTTAAGGGAACCGTCTAGAATCGTGAAGAGGCGCGCAGACCTTTAACAATCCTGATTTCATTCGAAAACCATTCAACATGTTGTCACGCGGTTAGGCTACAAAAAGCATTTAAGAATCTTAGTACAGGTATATAATTTTGCCATTAACTGTTATCGTTCCTAACAAGTATTTTTTTTTTAGTGTGAAAGTGACCGAATCGGGACTTTTGACGCTGATTTTTATGTAAGAGTAATCATTTTCACGATATTCTGAATATTATAGACCTGTAGAGCGACTCTTTCCCTTTCGTCGCGTAAGATAAAACGATAGTGTTGTGGCTGAAAGTCCTATAGTAAAAACGGTTCAGCGGGAACATTGCACGCTAGTTCAGCGCTTGGCTCGTTGAGGCGACGCGGCATTTGATGCGCGCTTCAAGGTCGACCTTACTGCTCCGTCGCTTTTGAGCCTCTCACGCGCTTAAGCTTTTAGTAATGTATTTTCCGCCAAATGGTTCCTTCCTTGCGGGTCTCGCGATGTAGAAAAACGTGTGATTCTATTTTTTATGATTTCCTTTTTCATGTACAGTAAGCATGAAATTCACTGATAGTAGGATATTCTATAGAATCGAGTTCAGAGTAAACTCCAACTTATGAGTATAAAGAGTGATTTATGTCAACACAAACTATTTTTTCGATATACCAAAGTCTCTTCTTGTAAAACATGGTGATGTTTTGATTAATGTTAAAACACTACCAACGTTACCTACAGCTGGTCCATATCAAGTACTTTAGAAATCAAAGTTAAGAAAAAAAGTACTTGTGTATGTTTTACAGCACTCGTTTGGCAGAAGATCACAAGGAAATAGTTTTTAAAATTGGTTGTCACTGAAACATGCCACGCCTTAGAAATACACGATGGAATTATGACTAATGTTATCATTCCGTAGATTTTTTTCATTTATTGAGTAACGATATAGAAGTCGTTAAACAATGTCAAATACACGCGACTTTAATGACTTCACCGACGCTCAAACCTCGTCCGCTGTGGTAGCCATAGTTGGTCGTGTGTTGGCAGCAAGAAATCTTGTTCATCCGCAAGTAGCATTCATATTCAGTGTATGCACGAACGTGTATGATTTGGAAATTGACAGCAGTAACAGTAACAAAAGGAGCGTTGTCAGCAGAACTGAGTTATGTATTTTGAAGTCTGTAATTTGACGTAGTGCCAGCTTCATTGAAGACAATGCTGTTGCTGAGCTGCGCTCATGGTGCAGGCAGATTCGATTAGGATAACGTGATAAATACATCTTGTCAAAATTATTTGCATTACGTAACCCTTTGCTTTGAAATCACAAGTTTCTAAATCAACATTTACATTTAATATTTATACTTAATATTTCCAACTCCTAGTATCCCCACACTACACAAATAGTTAATGTCTGTTTCTCTCACAAAAATCATTACTCGTCCAGCTCACACATGTCATTATTCGACGAGATCGCTTTACGAAACATCTACACACATGTTAAGAACCAAGCAATCACTTTCCTGCTCGATCTGTATTTGTTGCAGGCTGCGATACCTTACAGACCATCCTCACATTTATTCGATGATACAAGCTGACCCCGAATTTTCTAGTTGTTTTTATTTGCTTCGGTAATCGCCAGGGCATGTTATACAAGATCATCGTAACGGTATCGGCTGGTGTGTGATTCCCAGCCTGCTAGACTGATGTCAGAAAAACAGGCAGAGAAAGCCCCTTGTGAAGCTGAAAGAAGGGTGGCTTTGCGCGACATGTCGTGCGCTGTCTTGCATCAATATACTCGCAATAAATATGATTTTATTCTGCCATCAGTTCTGGAAGATACTACTTGCAATGAATTTCGTGCTTGTAGCACTCTACATGATTGCACATTGCGACGCGGAGCGGCACGATGTGACGTGACGTCACACCAAAGTTACGTCGCTCGCGATGCGCGACATCTCCCGAAGCGACGAGGTTGACTTGCCACCCGAGTGATATCGCTGGTGACGTCAAAGGCAACAGCCAATCAGAAGCAAGGACGCGGAAAATAAGAAAAATAACTATTGTGATGTTTGTAAACAATATAAAAGAAACGTAAACAAGAAGGAAGGAACGAAAGCCGGAACATTGGTCTGGTAACATATATTATTGTTACAAGTTGAGGTTAGGTACATTGAGAGATTGAGGTCTTCGGTAAAAGAAAATTAAATCTAATCTAATTTATTTACAATTAACTACACAAAATATAATCTTTATATATCACTCATGATTAAATTAAATTAAATAAAACATCAAACAACAGGTTCTCATGTGTCCAGATCGTCTGCATTCCCAGCACTCTGACCGCCTTTGTGGTCGAGGGTGGTCCTCCAAAGCACCAACTATGCTGTGAAGGAAGTTCAACACAGTCTTAAGTTCCTTCAGGGTATTCTCGATGTTGTTCCCCTCCTCATAATTCGTTAATGTCGCTACTCGCACCTCTCGTCAATTCGCTGGCTCCTGCCGTGAAGAATCGACTTCCAGTGCACAGGCTAGAGCATTTTGCATAGTATGAGGTGCTGTCAGGCATACTGCTTGTCGCACCTCCATGTCAGCAATGACATCGATGAAGAACTCAATGGCATGTACATCTCGCGCCTCCTCTGGACACCCCTCGAGTGACAGATGAGCTAGTCTCACAATGTCCTTCCAAAGCTCTTGAAATGACTCCCCAGTTCGCTGGCTGCGGCTTCGAAGTTGGGCTTGGCGAGCATGTAGCAAATAGCTGTTCCCGAAACGCAGCTCCAGGGCAGAGACTAAAGTAGAATACTCTAGGTGACGTCGTTCGGGCAGAGATCGGAGTATACTGAGAGCAGGGCCTCTCGACACTGCTGCCAAGTAGTAGGCACATTGTTGTTCTGTCCAACCACTCAGGGCTGCGACAATCTCATATTAGTGGTGATATTCATGCAATGGAGTTTGGCCAACATAAGGAGTAGGCTTGATTGTAACCCCCTTTCCAACCCCAGGCATGGCAACTCCAGCTGTATTCGTGTGCTGTGATGCTCCTGCCACCGATATGGACCGCTGAGTATTTTTCGTCGTTACCATCGTGTCTCGGCTCTGACTTCGTCAAGCTGATATTCTGACACATCGATGGCTGACCACCTGCCTGTCACTGTAGAAATTCCTCCCATTCCATCATTAAGGCACTCACCTCTTTCTGCAGTTCGTATTTCACACTTCCGATTTTCTTTTCGGCATTTTAATTAACGCTGTCAATTTTGCTGTTCATCAATTCGCTGACATCGTCAATGTTCAGGTCCACCATTCGAGAAACGCATTCAATTTTCTTGTCCGCATACTCTATTTTTGTATGCACTATCTCACGGATTCCCTCTATTTTCTTGTCTGCATTCTTATTAATACTGTTTTTTTTTCCTATCGACACTGTCTATTTTCTTGTCCACATTCTCATTAACACTGACTATTTTTCTATTTTCAATTTCATTAACACACTCAATTTTTGTATTAACACCACTTATTTGGCTAGCTACTTGGCTACTCTCTCTCTCTATTATGGCTCGCAATCCTTTTAACTTACTAGCCATTATTCTTGTAAGCATATACTTATAACTTCCTACCTAAGAAAACTTAACACGTTTTTGTTTAAATATCCAACCACGTACATTTAATTTTAATATATTTTTTTTAAACATTTAATTTAATTTTAAATAACTGCCTCCATCCCACATCTGACAACAGTGTTACACGCTGTTCGCACGATAGTCGCAGCTCGCAACAATACTACATCCTAGATATGTATGCGCAAGTCACAAACACTAGTACGATAGTGCCTAATAGCCCAAGCATTTTATAGAAAAAAAATCTGGCAAACCTAAAAAAAAAAAAAAATTATGTAGTTTTAAAAATTTGCACAGACCTTCCTTTGGGTGTTATAAATTGATTCTGAAAAGTCCCCATCGCTCATATGGCGTCATACTTTTTCTACGCAATAAGGGCGTAAGTGCCGAAATTCGCATATCACGACTATTGCACGAAATATATCCATTCTAATGTATCGCAATTTGGTAAAAATTTAAAGTTAAGTCATTAATCATTCGTTTTAGTTACATTATACACCACAAAAAAAACTTCTAAAGTGATTTATATACAACTAAAGGTAATTAAAAAGTACTACTGCTCTATACAATCACAAATTACATAAAACCTGTCACTGGTAGGCAGAAATTAAACTGAATAAAAGTTTTCGTTATTTTAAAAGCATTAAAATGACGTGTCAAAGATTTACGTGGGACTATTTTTAGCTGAGATAATCAGGATCACAATGAACTACTGCACAACAATGAAATCATGAACAATATAGGTTAAAACTAACTGCAGCGTTTTACAAGAAATAAAAATAATGTTTCGGAATGTTGCACAGACCTTCCTTTGGTTGCTATAAATTGATCCTGCAAAGTCCTCATCGCTCAGATGCCGGCGTCATTCTGTTCTAGGCGATAAGGGCGTAAATGCCAAAATACGCATATTACGAAAAATATTCATTCAAGTGTATCGTAATGTGGCCAAAATGTGAAGTAAAAGGCACTTAGTTACTTATCATTCGTTATCGTTACAAATTAACAATGCAAATAAATTCCAACCTGATAACCTGATTTATAATCAATTAATGGTAGTAAATGTGCTACTGCTCTACACAATCACAAATTGTACGAAACCAGTACCACCCACCAATAGGCAGAAATAGACCACAATAAACGTTTTTTAAACTTGGTGAATTTTTAATGCTTTATTTAATATGTCTATACGATATGTATAAGCTCAGATAATAAACATTGAATTGAACTAAAATTCAACATTTGTACTGATCATTAACAGGTCGAAAGAATTATGTTGAATATTACTTAAGGTTTTTTATGTACTGTATATACACTTTATGACAATAAAACATGTAAGCCAACTATTGAGTCACTATAAACGAAATATTTAAATCGCAAATTGTAAATGTAATATCACGCACTGTTTGTGAAATTGTATATTAATGCATTTAAAGCCTTAAAAATCCTCTTCACAAGAACCATTTTGATAACAATATTAGTGCATGCTGCTCCACAACATTTGGCACACACTAGCTGGAAAGAAGTGCAAACAGGCAGCTTTGCTATCTTGCAGAAATATAAACTCGCAGTTCATCCAAAGTGGCATATATATCATGCCCCTGATACAATTTTTTTCCTAACCTACCCTAACTACTAAGTTATGTGTGAGGCCCGGGGAAGGAGCGGGACTAAGTGCGTCTCAGGGCTGAGCCCCATACGCCTACTAGGGGGAAGTCTCATGCAGAGGAGGCATGCATCGCGGCAGAGAGGGATTGGGCAGACATGGCCGCAATTGGGGCCATGTCTACCTCCCTAAGTGTACCTATA
>PNEQ01132065.1:0-29455 GCA_003012365.1 Medauroidea extradentata
GGGTGCGTGTGCGCATCCACAGGTGCGTGTGCGCATCCACAGGTGCGTGTGCGCATCCACAGGTGCGTGTGCGCATCCACAGGTGCGTGTGCGCATCCACAGGTGCGTGTGCGCATCCACAGGTGCGTGTGCGCATCCACAGGTGCGTGTGCGCATCCACAGGTGCGTGTGTGCATCCACAGGTGCGTGTGTGCATCCACAGGTGCATGTGCGCATCCACAGGTGCATGTGCGCATCCACAGGTGCATGTGCGCATCCACAGGTGCGTGTGCACATCCACAGGTGTGTGTGCATGCATGCATAGGTGCATGCATGTGTGCATGCATAGGTGTGTGTGTGTTGGTGCCCTTAAGTTCCACTTTGGGAACATTGTTTTAAATATTTTCTGAACATATTAATGACTTACCGGTACCACTTAATCTTTCTAATGATTCAAGGGAATTACTTTTCAGTCAACACATACATTTAATAATAAAATAAGGAGGTGAATGATAGATGTATGTACTAGAGTTTCTACTGATCATTTGCAGTGGTTCCTGTCTAACAAACACACTTAGAATTTTTGCAAAACCAACTTTATGAATTTTCGTACACTAAATTAACAGTGACTACTATATATAAATAAGGTGATAAGATAAAATTTTAACTACTAATGATTTAACTTTTGGCATGTTTTATTAATGACAAAATTAACTAGGAGGAACATAAAATCTATACCAAGTCTTTTCATTGCAAACTGAAGTGAGAACTGCATTGTTATTGCCAATACTGTGCCACCACATGCTAAGACATGCACGGGAAGGCAGGATGCTACTGCTGTAGTGTATGGTATGATAGGTCAACTCATGTCAAATGAATTATACAGTAGCATAAGTTAAATGTAAAAGGAAAATTGTTTACGAAAGGCTACATTGGTTAAACTGAATACAGAACTGGAAAGGTTTTCCACAATTCTGAATCGGCAACAACAAACTGAATCATTGGTACATAAACTCAAGTTATCTTGTTCTGAAACGAAGTAAATTTGGAGAAATTGAATAACGGAATTTCAATATTTACAGCAACAAGAGACACAACAACAGAATAATATTTGTGTGACCCCATCACCATAGCTTAAAGCCAAAACTAAATCCCATATTAGTGAGGATGATGACAGCACTAACACTGCTATGAAAAAGTATTTACAAGAAACAATTTTAAAAGTGCAAAAATATTCAACAAAATATAGTGATTTAAAGTGTAGAAACATGCACTGTTACCAGCAGACGTTTGTGTACACTAGTTCCCTAGCGCTGCCTAGACTGGAAGCTGGCAACTACATAAGCAATAAGTGCTAATGGGGAGGAAGGGGAAAAATGCAGCATCAATACACACAGTACAAACCATTGGGAACCTATCACCTTTAGCCATTCTATACATCTATACAGAGACAATACTAACGTTAATCTTTAAAGATTGTCTAGAATATGCTAGTATGCACGCACCGTTCTCTCCCTGCTGTTCCTGGAAGACTCACCAGACCTGGAACTACTGGATCTAAATCGATCTCTTTCCCAAGGTTCTGGATTTCTGATAGCATCCTCTAAGCTTTCAATCTCCATCAACATCATCTGCCAATTTGACTCTAGTCTGAGAACTTCCGAGATGTTGGACCTGTTTTCCCGGTACAGAAAGTCCATATTCTCTCGCATTGCTGATGTCGCCTGCTTCACTAGGTCTACCTTTTCCTGCACATTAATCCTCCAGGAAGTGACACTGTCCTCCCTGCAAAATGAACACATTTCTCTGAGGCAAGTGCCAAATATTTATTTATTAATGATGTGAAAAGCAAGCAGCATGAGTTGGCACCACTGTGCAGTACCATGACAGATGCATGATGATCTGGATGTGGCAGGAATGAAAAAGACTCCAAATATTCAGGTCAGTTAAGTAGCACCCAGACTTTTATAAAGCAAATTGATAGGCCTTATAGAAACTGTGAGCTTGGTTAAATGTGAATACACTGCCTATGAACAATAAGCTTTACCACTGACAGACTGAATGATTCCGTTCCTGTTTCTTAAGCACGTTAGCACACCACCATAGTAATTTTGGTTCGCTGAATTTTTCAGCCAATTATACTATTATAAGTTCTAGCTTATCTTACTGCTCAATACAAATTTATTCGGATGCATTTTATTATGGTAAGTCCATTTACTTGTATATGTAACAGGCAATATTTCTAAGTTTTAAATGACTCTACACAGTCGAAGACTGAAGTGGCATTATGACCACTGTTAAGGGCAAGTAAACTCCTGCAATAGATACTAGATAGCATTTTAAAGATGGCAATTCCATAATAAATGGAAAACAAATCTATACGGAACTAAATAACTTTTTTGTATTTATTCATGCAAAAACCATTAATGTTACCAAGTTTAAAGTATCACTTTTGTACAATCATGCCTTTAAAGAAATTAAAAATTTTGCTTGGATCCGGTTTTATTAAGCACAATCCTTCTGGCACTTTTAGGTAAATTTTGTCATAGTAGGAACGAACACCAAGCAATTAAGTAATAAACTTATTTAGCAGAATTTGTAACTTTTATTTGTAATATAATTTTAGATGGAGTACAGTGTAGTACTGCAGACTACCACCACTGTTTTAATTGGGTTTTCTCCATCTGCATTCCAGAGACATGGAAGTGGAGGGAGGGGTAACTGAAGTAAGGATATGATAGAAAAATTTGAAGGATGGCACAAAGAGAGAGGACAATAACAGATTTCTGTTAATTTAGGGAGGGGACCTCCTTTCTGTGACCATCCTGCTCAGTCACGCACAAGTTGAAATGTAACAGTACTAGTGGTTGCACGCCTTGCAACGTTGTTGCCACCTTGGCTAATCCTAGCAGTAATATGAGTGGTTAGCTTTATGGAGGAGGCGGTAATGGGCTTATGCGCATGACCAACAGCAGTCTGTAACACTTATTTCTTTCTTGTCATTATAGCAAAACATTAGTTCTGGTAAATTTAAGAAAGGAATGCTTTAAGCTTAGTTTGTACCACACAGTCACATACAAATCCCCTCTCCACTTACAACTTAAAGTAAATTCCACAAAGCAAAATTGTATGATGAAAACTACTGTGTAAGCAATAGCAGTGTCAAATGTGTGTTTCGCATCATGTAAACATCAAACCTTTATTAAGAAACATCTCTAACAACAAAAATAATAAAAACAGTTTGTATTTACTTCTCATGAAATATCAGTTTCCTATAATCACTCCACCTTAAGTCTAACCCCTCCATCCCTGGCATCCCACCACCACCAGTGACAAGACAGCGAGTTGCACTCCCTCCCCCTTCTCGCCCATCACCGTCAAAGTGGGGCTCTTACTGTCACAGCATTATCGCTGTTGAAGTCACGAGCCATCAATGGGGCGGACACTGGCCAGTTGTCCTCGACGGGCAGGCATCTAAGCCATAACTGAATGTTACCTCAACACCTAGAACCTTCGCTTTATGTCACCAGAATTGCTGGAGAGCTGCGAGAGCTTTCTGGGCACCGTTGTGAACTGCTATACATACTAGGTGCCCACGGTCACGGGGAGAGTGAGTGTGACATTTAGCCAGTGTATGAGAAGTCGTGGATCCGGCAGTCAAGGTAACGTAGATAGCGAGGACGGATGCATCAAGAGTCGACAATACAACAGTTATGGATGGCGACGGAAATGGAGGGAAACGGACCTGTTGGAGCGAGGTTGGACAGTATGTGTGCAGGAGTAAGATAAACAGGTTCGATTATTTTGAAATATTTCTATAGGTCACTCGGGATAAAGTAACCCTAAAGATTTAACCTTTAAAAAAAAATCACTAGCCGTTACTGCACGTTGTAATGTAGCCTATTTTAATATTTTAATTTGTTAAACAGAGTAGTAACAAGCGCAAATAATTTCTACTATTTTATTATCCTTTTAAATGCATAGCTCAATTTTTCCATTTTTAATTAATCAATCAATTGGCCTTATGGGGTGGTTTATTGTCAGGTGAGGATAGCAGCCAATGACCGTCGAGGCTCATTATAAGAACCCCTATAGCTGGAAATAGCTGATTGGCCGAAGCTAAGTCATGCCATAAAGAAGGGAAGCGGGAGATAGAAAAAAGATGTGCGGCGACGAGAATGGTTGTAGTTTCGGTGCCCAGTTTTTCAGTTATAGAATATTGGTTGCGCAGGAGTAAATTGGATATTACCTACAGTTACGAGATGTAGGTCAGTGCTATACTGACTTGTTTTCTTCTACATAAAGAATTCTGTGTATATTGTATTTTGGTGAAAATAATAAAAGTGAAGAAAAGCATCTGTGAACTCATATCGTCTTCGTCTGAGCACGGGATTCACCATTACAAGATGGCGCCCGCCGCACAGCACGAATCTACACACGGCCTGAGAATGGAAATTGAAGGAAGATTTTGTGAAGAGGACGCGACTATCATTGAAGGATGAGCCCAGCAGATCAGCAGGTCCAACTATAAAGGCGGTGTTTCTCGGCTTTCTGCCCAGGACAGCGGCAATCTCGTCACTCCTCAGCATACAACCACTCGACAATAGGCGGCGTAGTGCAGCGCATCGCAACCCGTCAAGGGAGTACAAGTAGACTAGTGTTTTTAAAGCAGTGAAAATGTCTATTTGTATATATTTTTTGGATACCTACTTGAGACTTTGTAAAATGACCGCATTTTTAACATTTCGTGAGGCCATGCTAGGTTCAATTTAGAATAGGCATAAATTCTATTTGTGTAGTATTGGCTGGCATTTTTAAGGGCGCCATCTACTAGAATCATGAAGAGGCCCGTAGACCATTAACAATCCTGATTTCATTCGAAAACCATTCAACATGTTGTCACGCGGTTAGGCTACGAAAAGCATTTAATGATCTTAGTACAGGTATATAATTTTGCCATTAACTGTTATCGTTCCTAACAAGTATTTTTTTGAGTGTGAAAGTGACCAAATCGGGACTTTTGATGCTGATTTTTATGTAAGAGTAATCATTTTCAAAATATATTATGAATATTATAGACCTGTAGAGCGACTTTTCCTTTCATCGCGTAAGATAAAATGATACTGTTGTCGCTGAAAGTCCCATAGTAAAAACGGTTCAGCGGGAACCTTGCACGCTAGTTAAGCGCTTGGCTCGTTGAGGCGACGCGGCATTTGATGCGCGCTTCAAAGTCGACCTTACTGCTCCGTCGCTTTTGAGCCTCTCACGCGCGGGTAGGCGGCGTCCTTAAGGGCAAAGCCTAAATGGGTCTAAGTCAATTTTTTCTTGCTTGTGTCTAAAACAGATCTTAGCTGCTAATATACAAGTAACTAAGAGTGAGGTGGTAACTTAAGGATCCAGATGGGAAAACAACAAGAAACTACCAGTAGGGTTACACAGGGCCTAAAACAACAAGGAAAAGAAATTGGAGAATGCAAAGTAACCTAAGTTTAGAATTTGGTAAGATAGAAGGTCAGGTAAGGGAAATTGGGAAGAGAACAGAAAAGGTGGAAGGAATTATGCACAGTATAGGGCATGATAAGGTAGCAGGAGAACTATGGAAGCATAAATTTGAGGAATTTAGGATGGAAATAGAAAAGTAGATTCAGGAGGGCAGTAAGAGTATTTCCTGTTGTTCAGGAAGGAAAAGGTCAGGTCTTACTACAGACGACATTCTTGCGTTTGAAAAGGTGGTACATAGGTTTTATGGAAATGAAGGAGGAGTTCATGCTATACAATTTACACAGAAATGTTACAGGGCAATAAAGCAGATAGACTGTTCAGAGGAACACAGATTGGATTTATTTATATCCAGGCTAGAAGGGACAGCAAAGCAGTGGACTACAAGTAGAGAGGAACTGTGGGGAAAATATGAAAATGCCAGGACAGCTTTTCTACAGAAGTATTGGGGTATATTTCAACAGGATGAGTACATGCAGTAATTATACACAGGGAAATACAATCCTAGAAAGGGGGGTATGGCTGAATATTTAAAGGACATGCAGTTGCAAGCCAAGTTCCTATAATCACCGGTAACTGAGGAAATATTCCTAGCTCGTATTTTACATCACTTTCCCGACAGGATACAGGATGGTATTATAGGCTCCAGGGCCAACAAAATTAGTGAAGTTGTCACACTTTTGGAGAATTATGACAGAAGGAATGAATGGGAAAATAGGTTTGTTAACAGGAATGAGGGGTGGTGTAACAACAGTGATAGTCACGAGCCAGATAGAAGGCAGGAGGAAAGTAGGGATCATAGAACAAATGAGAGGGTCTTTCATGGGAATAGGTCTACCCAGTCAGACAAGAGAGACTACAAGGTCAGGATAGGACGGGTGAAAGGACCCAGTATAGGCAAGGTCAATACATAGGGAACCGAAACTACTTTGGAAGGGAGTACCAAAGTAACTACATAAGGGGGAGAAGACGGAGTGACCCAGAAAACCAGGGTAATCAGAATGAGGGGCAGCAAAATCCCGAAACACCACAGCAGCTAGTGCACGAGCAGATACCTGCTGCTATACCACCTTCAGCACCGCTTTTTATCGAATAGACGGGAAGGGTTATGGCCCTGCACCCGACCCGAGCAGATACCTGCTGCTATACCACCTTCAGCACCGCTTTTTATCGAATAGACGGGAAGGGTTATGGCCCTGCACCCGACCCAAGAACTTCAACATGGGCAAGAACAATGATGTTTAAGAATCATAACAGGAATTGTAGTATAATAAGGGAAACCGGGGAAATCTCCAGGAACCAAAATTTTATATGTTCAGGAGAGGAATTACTAGGTAACCAGTGGGAGACAGAAACAGAAAAGGAAAATTCTGGGTGTCGTATTGTAAGAGGTATAGTTCAAGGGGAGACTCAGTTTGTGCTGCCAATGCTTATTGATACTGGCAGTGAAGTGACAGTAATTTCTGAGCAGTGTGAGCCGGCTATACAGGAAGTAACTAAAATTAGTATACCAACAATGACAGTCGCAAATGTTACAATAATTGGAGCCACAGGAGTAAGAAACAAAAATGTAAAGAAGCAGATATTGTTGGATGTGCAAATAGGTAAAAAATTAGTGCCTATTACCTTTTTGGTATTTAAGGAATTAAATGTGAATGCGGGTACTTTTCTAAAATAGATCTGGTTGCCTCCTATTGGCAAATACCACCGAAAGAGGACTCTATGGGCCGTATCTATAGACCTCTTTCAAATGACAACCAACTGCTCACCAATGCTTTCTCAATGGGGATAGCAGTTGGTTGTCATTCGAAAGAGATTTATAATATCGGCCCTATGAGACTAACAGCCTTTTCAGTACAAGGTATTTTATACTGTTTCACACGCCTACCTTTTGGACTTAATGTATCTGTTAGCCATTTTATTAGAGGCTTAGCACAAGTGTAGGGACCTGAGATGTTTGAATTTGCCACCATTTATGTAGATGATATCTTAATAGCTTCTGAGAATTTTGGAGAGCATTGTAGTCAGTTACAACTGGTACTCAGGAAGTTGCAGGAGGGAGGCTTAGCTGCCAATTTGGAAAAATCAGAATTTTTAACAGGCGAGATTGGTTTTCTAGGAAATATAACCGCTCAGGGAATTAAAGTTGATCCAGAAAAAGTTAAAGCTATACAGGAATATCCTGCACCTATTAACTTAAAGGAGTTGGAAAGGCTAGTAGGTTTCTTTAATTTTTTCAGAAGGTACATTGAAAATTTTAATCAAATATGTGAACCATTTTAGCAGTTGATGCAAAAAGGTAAAAGTTGGATTTGGGATACATCACAGCAAGTAGCACTCGACACTTTGAAAGAGAAGTTGTCTAGATAGGTCATGTTTCACCCTAAGCTAGCAGGTAAATTTTTTGTAGCTTGCGATGCATCTGAAAGTGCTGTAGGGGCGGTACTTTTCCAATATGAAGAAAATGAGGTGAGACCTATTTCATTTGCCAGTCGAGCTCTTAATGCTGCAGAACAAAATTACACAACAACAGAGAAAGAAATGTTGAGTGTGGTATTTGCAACTTCAAAATTTAGAACTTACATTTTTGGTAGGCAAGTAGAAGTACAGACAGACCATAAGGATTTATGCCATCTGCAGTCGTGGAAATTATTGCATGGGAGAATCCTCAGGTGGATTTTAGCATTGCAAGAATACAAACTAGAATTTGTTCATGTGCCAGGCAGGACCCAGGTAGTTACTGATGCATTATCCAGGTGCTTTAGTGTAAATAGCAAAGGACTAGAAAGGGAGTTTTCTGTAAGACCCATTAAAGAAAAGATAGGCATGTATGATGAAATTGTCAACAGGCTATGTAGGGAAGTATTAATAGATGAGAGGTTTTCTAAGATTATTACAGAATTGAATTCACCTACATGTAGAAAAATTATCTCAGATTTGTTTGTGATAAAAGATTGTGTTCTGTTTAAGAGAAAGTCAATGAATAAGGAAAACTGGGTTGTATGTATTCCAAAGTCTCTGGCAGATATGGTATGTGAAAAGGCTCACAAGGAGTGTGGCCATTTTGGAATATCAAAAACTGTCAAATTCATACAGGATAATTGTTTCTTAAATAATGTGTATAGAAAGATAAGCATGGTTGTAAAGAAATGTTTAATCAGTAATTACAATCTACTCTAGAAAACTCATGAAACTACCAAGCAGGCACGTGTTCACCTAGGTGAAGCACAAGACTGATGCCAACTTGACAGATGCACATGGCCCTCGCGCAGCTAAAGGACACCTGATTAGTAATAGAAAAGGGTTTTCCTTAAGTATAAGATATTATTAGAGCCAAATTAATGTTTAAGACGCTAAGCAAGCTAGAATAATTACTGTTATGTAAAGTAGATGCCAACATTACAGAGACGCAAGTAATGCAGATCAGCAAAATAAACCACAAGAACAGTTAAGTGTAGGGTTACCAGATGCTTCTATTGAAATGTAGGACACACATGGTCCAAAATGTAGGACATTGCTAGAAAATGTCACAAAATGAACATAATACGTATAAATAAATAATAAAAATATATAATTTAATTATGTAAACAAATATGCAATATCACTCTTGCCGCAGATATCCTAACCATAGACACAATGATACACGATACTTAAATTGACAACGTATCAGCGAGATAGACAATCAATATTGTACATAGAACACTAAGTGACTATAATGGTGTTCGTAGCAGTGCGGTAGCCATGTTTGGGACCAATATTGAGCTTCTGATGGCAAAATATAAGAAATGTAGGACATTTACAATTATTCGGAAATTCCTCCCGGACACCGGACAAAGGTTTAAATTGTAGGACATGTCCGGGAATTTCCAGACGTCTGGTAACCATAGTTAAGTGCAATGAACATCCCTAAATAAGTCATGCACAGACAATCACTGCAACAGAAGAGTGTAAATTAAATTTTTCTGACAAATTTGATTTACTGCATGGGATTTGGCGCAAAAGGGAAGCGTGCTTTCCTGTCTGCCACCATTGCATCGCCAGTCAGAGCTCAGCGAGCGTAGGCTGTGCATACGTATTGTTTGCTTTAAATTGTTAGTTTAGTTTTGATTGATTTTGTGTAGCTTAAAATTAGGATGACTGGCCGCTGCATAAGATTGTAGTCTAAAATTGCAAGTTTTAAAATAAACACAATTTTCTTTTTCTTATTTGCTTAGTTAGTTCTGTATTGTGTTTTTTCAGTTTTGTTTATACTTTTTGAGTCATTTCAGTGTTTTATGACATGAAGATAAGTAATGAGAATTCCCGTTTGGGTACATTGTTGGACTACATAAACAGCGGCCAAGTGCGCTCAACGAATTCCGGGAAGGCTATTTTTAGCTTCACTGGTTTTACCGTTACACGCGCTGTTGCAGTAAGAGGGAGTAAGACAGAGAGACTTCGTGCAAGCCAATGAACTGTGGCAATTTTTAACTTTTATTATAGACATAAATGTAATTAACTGTTATAATTATTAACATATGTAGTTGGACAATGTGATGTAAGTTGTAAATATTTGTATTAATAATTTAATTTTTGTACTTCTAGATTATTTTAGTTAAATGTAAGTGTTGATTCGGTGGGTGGCCACAGGATCAACTACCGAAGGAGAACTAGCGGTGGCTGGGGTCGGGCGGTCATTCTGTGTTCGGACTTAGGGTGAGATCAACATGTTGCTGGTGTGTGCGGCTTTAGAGCGAGAAGTATCAAGTTTCCATTGTCAGAATCAGGGAAGCCTGGAATAAAGAATAGGGAAGTGGGGCTTTCTGGACATAAGATTAAGAACTTAAAGGGTAGTTGAGCCTATGTTAATAGCATTTTATTCAGCACTGGGGTTTTTTCTGTTGAAATAATCACCCAATGCAGGTAGCAACAGACTGCAGACAACTGTACTATAGCACTAGAGTTTGAGACTGACAAGTTGTTACCAAGAAAGACTCACCTTCAATATGGTACAGACAATAAATGCTCTCAGGTCCCACACCATTCCATCAAGTTGGTAGCAAAATTTACATAAAAACCTTCTTTGTAAAAATGCCAGCTCAACTAAAACATGCACATCAAAATGTATAACGAGAGAAAAAAATGAGAATTACTTGCTAATTGTACATACGTTCCGAGGTCCAGGTGGTCACGGGGGTCTCTGACAGCAGCTGCCCCCCCACTTCTGACCTGCTGGGTCAGCTGCTGAACCTGCTCCCTCAGAGACTCGCTGTAAGCCTGTGTTGACTCCAGAGTTTCTTTAGCTTCCTGGTAACCTATCCTGTAACACAGAGTTGTCCAAGCAACACACCAAGTTGAAAACAGAGCATCTACAGCAAGTTATGTTACTGACATAGCATACACTTGTATTACTTCAAAACCAACAACTATGGGCAAACACTAACAGGGTGTACAATGAACAAGAATAAAAACCAGACTTTTGCAGGTTTTCCAAAGGAAAACCAAATTTTCCAAAAAAAATTTAATTAAAAAATGTACAAATACAGCAGAAGCTAATTACAATACTTGTGTACGAGGACATGATACTTAACCACATGGAAATAATTATGCAGTGTACCAGGTGTGACCATTCCTTTATTTGGATGATTTTTATCTAAAAGGAACCAAGCAACATATTCTTTATACTGAGAAAACAGCTTATAAATTTATAAACTGATTGTGTGGTGGTTTGTTCAGTGCTTTGCAGACAGAAGCTCAGGACACATGGCACTTGTTTTGTTTATACAAGCAAAATTTAAAGGTTTCTTATGTTCTTAATGTACGTAAATCAAACATTCAAAAATTGTTGCTTGGTTCCTTTTATATAAAAGCCATCCATTTACACATTATGAGCATAAATTACCACTATATAACTGAATCTGGTCAATCATTGAAGTCCACTGTACTATCCTACGAAAATGGTAACTACAGTAAATACAGTCTTGTTCATCTGACTTTTGTTTACCAAACGTTTCGTATTATCCTGCACACAATAATATACATACAAAATTGTATCAATTGAAAAGACAATCTTAAGTTGCTAACATGTGTGAATTCAATTTTTCCTACTACTGTGGACAGTATCTACTGTTTTGTTGTATAAAAGAACGCAGTTTGACAGTTAATAATTTCTTCTTAACATTTCCAATATTCTGATGGGCCATTTATGTCAAATAAGCAATATTTTGCAATAAATATTATATTATTTACTGAAACATATTCTAGGTACCAATGATATATTCAATACAGATAGTTTTGTCACTATTGATCTAGATTTGTACAAAACATACAATAAATAAATATAATGGTTACAATAAACACCTTTAGACTCCCTGAAAACATTCAGACTAGGGTCTGTTACATACTAACAATCATAATTCTGTGACAAATAGTATGGACTATTCTAACGCTACCTAAAATAAGTACTGTAACTGCTAGTTCAAATAAATGCCATTAGAGTCAGAGTATAACACAGAATTATTTGCATTTCTTCTCCTTTAATAAAACTGAGAATATTTATTGCAAAACTTACAGAAATACCTAACAGTTGACAAGTAACTATACAATTTTAAACACTTCCAGAATTTTCAAAAATTTCCCTGACAACCAAACTTCTGAGTTTTCCAGGTTTTCCCTGTTTTCCACATGGGAATCTTCTCAGGATTACGCTACTAGTCAGCCGGTTTCCTGGGGTATCGCTTTTTTTCTCTGTACTTTATTCCAGATAATGCTTCATATCAAATTCATGTCATCCCTCACAGGATCTCAAGACCTTAGCTGCGACTAGAAGTCCATGTAACTATCCTGTCATGGCTGCGTCTGCTATACTTTTGACAATTAACAACATTGTTGTAAACTTCAAGTACAAAATTAAACCTTATGTCAGCTACCACTAATATATACATATCATAGCAACTTTCCAACACAATGTCTTGCATGGGATTCAAACCCAGATCTTCCCACATCACAGACTTGCATTCTGAACTGTTGCACCAAGGAAGGTTATCAGAATTTGTATGTGCACAAAGAGGTGTATTTATTAATTGGATATTTATCCACGGTAATGCTCACTTGGAGAGTTCTGGAACATCTTACTTGTTTTCACATCCTTGACTATCTAATTTTAAAAAAAAATCTGAAAATCACTTTTCTGATATTCACGCAAGCTTCATTCGTATTCAAAAATCTCAATATCTCAACAGCTTTAAGAGGTACTGGGGATAATTTGTAAAGTAATATTTTTAACTGCCTTTAACAGTGAATTTCGAGAAATACTAAGACCACTTTCTTGGTTATTAAGTTAAAAAGTTCAGAAAAATCCTGAAAATTTGTTATGTATTTAGATAAGCCTCATTCTGTAGCAAAAAGTGCCTGGATATCTCAAATGGTTTAGGTTCTATAAAGGATTCATTAAAAACAATGTTTCATACCTTTCCACCATCTTAATAATCAAATTTGAAATGCCAAATATTAACATGTGTCGCTCATTAACTGGGAAATTATACTGTTCGCAAAGGTTAACTGTATCCATTAATTTAGCATTATTTTGTTTAAGGGCACGGTCTCTCGCAATTTTCATCACCATTTTTTATATTTTATTTGTACCAGATATTTTTTTTTTTATTATTTTAGACACAAAATGTGACAATTTTTCTCTTATGAAATTTTTTTATCTCTCATAGTTTTCGCATAATGGCTTATTAAAGTCATATTTTGCATGTTTCAGTTTTAACGACCACACTAAAACCAACTGATATACCAAACTCAAAAAAATTACAGTAGATGAAGACATTAGAGGCTACAATGTCATGCTCTTAGAAATAAAGAATAAAAATAATTTGTATTTTTAAAAAAAATTATTGAATTTTTTTAAATTTTTATTTTCAGTTTCGGCATTTTTTAAAAATACAAATAATTTTTATTGTTTATTTTTATGAGCATGTCATTGTAGCCTGCAATGTCTTTATCCACTGTGATTTTTTTCAGTTTGATATATCAATTGGTTTTCGTGTGGTCGTTAAAATGGAAACATGCAAAATATGACTAATAAGCCATTACGCGAAAGCTACGAGTGATAAAAAAATTTCACAAGAGTCAAATTTAGTCATATTTTGTGTCTAAAATAAGAAAAAAAATATCTGGTACTAATAAAAAAAATGTTGATGAAAATTGTGGTAGACCACACCCTTAATGTTTTGCTCTGATTTACTGGACTTCAGCACAAGCTTTGTATCCATTTTGCACTTCCTACATTTTATTTTTTTTAAATTAACATTAAAACCTGTATTCATTACAAGTTGTTTTGTGAAATATAAATTCAGCACAAACATTCTAAATGAAAGAATATCCTAAAACTATAAACTTGCTGCAATCGAAATTAAAGTGTGTGCCAGAATATTTTAATAGCCTATAACTAAAAAGGTAATTAAAGGCCCTCTGAACTTAAAATGAAAGTAGTACATGGTTCGTACTACCTTGATACAATGAAAAATAAGGACTTGTAAAGACTTTATAAAATATTTTTAAAGACTTTTTTAAGGACTGACAAAAATGTTTTGCTGCTGTATTTCAATTCAAATTAGTATCGCAGGCATTTCTGTAACGTTTATAACACAATCATAGCCCTACATTTTGTTCCTAGCTTACAAAACTTCTTAATCGACACACACAACCTACAATTATGTTATGAAATCTTCCAGGGGAAAAAAAAATCTACTGGTGATGTTGCTAATGGAAAATCTGTTTCACTGCAAAATTCAGAATTTAAAGTTTGCTTTAAATAAGCCATGTTTTATTATTTTATTAATTGCGTAAATGTGGTATTATTGATATTCATTAGTTGGCACTCCTGCACGCTACACAGTGTGCAAGGACATGACATGATGGCGACCGGCAATTGTTAACGGATATGATGTGTTAAATGGTTAATGTATATTGAGTTAAATAAAGATTGCACAGTGGCGACGAGGATGGGATTGCCGTCTATTTAAAGAGCAAACATGTCGGGCTTCAAAACGGCAAAGTTCGTGCCAGGAGAAGACTCGTGGGAGTCATACTTGAAAAGATTGGAACAGTTATTTGTAGCCAAAAGGGTCGGAGACGCGAAGAGTGAGAAAGCAAAGCGTCGGGCGATCTTAATATCTGCAATAGGAAAAGAAACATACGAAATACTGTGCAGTTTGTCGGCCCCGAAGAAACCACAAGAGATAAGTTACCAAGAATTAGTGGAACTTTTGTCTCGTCATTTCGCGCCCAAACCTTCAGTGATTGCCGAGCGCCATTGTTTTCACAAACGTACACAGCAGGATGGTGAGATGGTGGCAGATTTTGTAGTTGCTTTAAGGAAACTTACCCGATCTTGCAAGTTTGGTTCGTTTCTGGATAGTGCGCTGCGGGACCAGTTTGTTGTCAGGTTAAAAAACAAAGACATAACGGAACGGTTGTTTGTCGAGGATAATGACTTAACTTTCAAAAAGGCGGTAAGTTTAGCAATGGTGCATGAAGCCGCTGCCAAAAATGCCAGATGCAATTTACCAAGTGCGGGAAAAGATAGTGACGCACAAGAGGAGGTTCATATCATCAAAGTACGAAGTCACGGAATATCTGACAATACACGAGCAAGTTACCGAGGTGGACACAGGTTTCCAGGGCGTGGAAGGAGTCAACAGATCACCAGTCAACGGAGCATGCCACCCACTAAATGTACATGTTGTGGCAGGGACGGGCATGTGCCGCAAGAATGCCGTTTCCAAACCTACCGGTGTCATAACTGCAACCGCTCAGGACATCTGAAGAAAATGTGTCCGAACTTAGGTGCTGCGGGTCAAGGTGGGGCAGTTTTTCACAACTATGTATTAAGTGACGAAAGTGATATGGCAGAATTAGAAGGTGATTTCGCTGCACTTTTTCAGTTAGCGGCAGTAGGCAGAAAACCTTGGGTTTTGCCAGTGCAGATCGGTAAGATAAAGTTGGATATGGAAATCGATAGTGGAGCAGCCATTTCCGCAGTATCTGAAAGAACATACAGAAATAATTTTCATAACTATCCACTCTAACAAACCTCTGTTCGTTTGAAGTCATGCACAAGTGATTTGATTATTCCATGTGGGACAATTGCAGTTCCAGTCAAGTACAAGAATGAGGAGTGGGAGTTGCAGTTATATGTTATTCCAAATGGTGGGCCACCCTTGCTCGGCAGAGATTGGTACGAGGCCCTAAACCTTCCAAGACCGAGTCTGAACATCAATACCTTTCAAGCACCCATTCCAGAAGCCCCTGTGTCAGCTGAGGTTTACCAACTGTTCCAGAGTTTTCCTTTCCTTTTTGATGGTGGTTTAGGTAAATTTACAGGGGCTAAAGTAACTCTGCATTTGTAAAACAAAGACGTTTTCCCAAATTTTTTGCCCCTCGGACACCTGCATTTGCTCTCACAAGTAAAATAGACGCAGAGTTAGACAGACTTTTAAGACTTGGAGTTTTGCAGCCAGTGAGCTCCAGTGACTGGGCGACACCAATAGTGTCAGTAGTTAAAAGTGACGGAAGTGTTCAGATCTGTGGAGATTTTAAGATCACTATCAAAGCCTTCCAACAACTGCAGCTCGATCAAGCCTCGCAGCAATTGTGTACCGTGAACACCAATAAGGGTCTTTTCCAGTATACCAGACTTCCATATGGGGTGAAATCTTTCCCAGCCATTTTCCAGCGGACTATGGAACAGGTGCTCCAAGGTCTTCAAGGAGTGGTGTTTTTTCAAGACAACATTCTCATCACTGGCACCTCAAAGGAGGAGCACTGTAACAATTTGCTCAAGCTGTTGGAAAGACTGCGAGACTGCGGTTTCAAGGTAAACAAACGAAAGTGTAAGTTTTTTCAGAAGAGTGTTCAGTTTTTAAGACATACTGTTGACAGTGATGGTCTGCATGCCTGTATAGACAAAGTGAGTGTTATTGTAGATGCTCCTGTCCCAGAGGACCTTACACAGATGAGGGCCTGGCTAGGGGTTGTGAATAATTATGCCAAGTTTCTGCCAAACCTTTCAACGCTACTGGTCCCTCTGCATGAGCTGCTGAAGCAAGGGTGTGAGTGGCACTGGTCTGAGAGCTGAGAGGATGCCTTTGGAAAATTGAAGCAGTTAATGACTTCTTCCAGACTTGTAACACATTATGATACAGCGTTGCCAGTGAAATTAGCATGTGACGCTTCCCCTTATGGTGTAGGAGCTGTAATTAACCATGTTTTTCCAGATGGGACAGAAGGACCCATTGCTTTTGCTTCTAGGACATTATCGAATGCTGAAAAGAAATACTCCCAGCTTAAAGAGGCTCTCGCCATCATTTTTGGGGTAAAGAAGTTTTTTCAGTATCTGTATGGAAGGAAGTTTTTGTTGGTCACTGATCATCAGCCGCTTGTTCATATACACGGTGAACATGCCGGCATTCCTCAACTAGCTGCAAACCGATTACAACGATGGGCCGTTCTGTTGCAAGGGTTTGATTACACTGTTCAATATGTCAAGGGTGTACACAATGGGAATGCTGATGGTCTTTCTTGCTTGCCACTTTCAGTTGTAGGGCAGGAAGAAAAGGGTGAACAGTTTTCTTATTTACATGTTGGAGCGGCAGAATTTTTACCGGTCACACCAAAGCAGATTCGGCGGGCTACAGAAAGAGATGTTCTCCTCTGTAAAGTTACCAGGTGTATTCGCGATGGCTCTGCTGGGGAGGTTGATGAAACACTTAAATCTTTATTTTCCAAAAGATATGAACACACTCTCTAGAACAAGTCTGCTGTGGGGCCATCGTATTGTTATACCGACAGTTTTGAGGGAAAGGGTGTTACAAGAGCTTCACACCAGCCATTTCGGTATCTGTAAGATGAAAGCGTTGCCCCGCTCTTATGTTTGGTGGCCGAAGATTGACACAGACCTGGAGAGGGTAGTTAAAAACTGTGATCCATGTTTGAGGGGGAAGTCTATGCCATGGACATGGCCCCGTAGACCATGGCAGCGGGTACATGTAGATATTGCAGGGCCATTTCACGGAAGGTTCTTTTTAGTACTGGTAGACAGTTTTTCCAAGTGGCCGGAAGTTAATGAGTTGCCACATGTTACATCAGAAGCAGTCTTGGATAAGCTACATACTGTATTTAGTTTGCTACCTTTGGGCTCCCAGAGCATATGGTTTCTGATAATGGGACACAGTTCTTGTCTGATGTTTTTTCACAGTTTTGTAAGCAAAATGGCATCAAACATACTTTCTCACCCCCTTACCATCCTTCCACAAATGGTTTTGCAGAAAATATTGTCAAAACCTTTAAGCATAAGGTTAAAGCTCTTCTTCAGTCCAGTGTGCCACTCAAACTTGCCCTACCTAGATTTCTAATGATGTATCGTATTACGCCCCATGCTGTTACAGGTGAAACTCCCAGTGATCTCATGTTTGGTAGAACAATTCGCAACAAACTCACTCTCCTCACTCCTTCAGTGTCGCAACAGGTTGAGGCACACCAGCTGGATTCAGCTGTAATACATTCTTCACGTCGCACTGCCTCATTCGACGTCCGTACCTCTGTACAATATAGGGTTTATTCTCGCAAAGGGGAGGAATGGGACAAATGAGTTATAGGAGAAGAGTTGGGGCCTTTGACATATAAGGTGAAAGGAGCGCAAGGTACAGTTCATCGCCACGTTGACCAAATGTGGGCCTCAGCGCAGTCTCAGGCACAGACTCCTGAACCTGAAGAGCCAAGCACACGTACACGTTGTGGTCAACGTAAAGAACAGCAGTACTCAAAGCAAGGGAATATAAAAGAGGATGACAGTGACAGTGAGGTGGGTATTGTGAATAGATAAAGTTCTGATGTTGAAACAGACAGCAATGGGTTCAAAGGGTTTCCACGTGACACTGTAAATAAATCATGTACCCAGTCTGAGCCTGTACGGCGTTATCCTAAACTAATTAGAACCCCCAAGCAAGTGACTGATGTGTAGAGTGGATATTTTCATGTGACGGAACCACCAGTGGGGCAAACTGCTTATGTTAGTGGGAGAGAAGTGTGGTATTATTGATATTTGTTAGTTGGCACTCCTGCACTCTACATAGTGTGCAAGGACATGACATGATGGTGACTAGCCATGATTAACGGATATGATGTGTTAAATGGTTAATGTATATTGAGTTAAATAAAGATTGCACAGTAAATATGTTTACAACTCAAACTTCACAAATTATAATAGACATGAATTTCACTCAGAGCGAAATTCCTTTACATACACTTCACAGACATATTTTGCTCCAAATATGCAGTACATTGTTTGTATGAATAGGTTAGACGTCCTCTCAAACACACGCCACGTGTTTCTAGCTTCAAACTTTGACATGTGATAACAGTACCCATATACGTGATTTGTAATGAAAGAACTGCAGAATAGTGCATTATTGTCGAACTCAAAATCTTCCATAAGCGAAGAATCTATTGACTCAGTCAGCAAAATTCCTAACAAATCCGACGTGCACTCTGCAATTTTGAAACTGCCTAATGACGAAAGCCACAAATTTTCTCATTGGTTCGTATGACTTACTCGTTCAATTACCACTAAAAACTTATTTTATGGCTATTAGTACACATCCGAATGACACATGATTAGAAATGTAGTTTAATGTTGGTAGAACTGAGCCAAACTATTTTTCCTTATTTCTGACTTCACAAAAAGTGAATCTAATAACAAACTTTTAAAAATCTGTAGAATTTTACAAGTTTCTGGAAAATCGTAAAAGGCCACACAAAAAGTTGCAAAATTAAGGACTTTTAAGGACCATCTGATAAAATAAAAATTTTTTAAGGACCCTTAAACTCGATGTCAACACTTAAGGACTTTTAAAGGAGTTCTAAGGACTGTATGGACCCTGTAGTACTTAAAAAGAGATCTTGCAGAGAAAAAAGGATCTTGGAAAACTGCACCGCTTTATGCCTTTCTGTATTCTCATGCTTCGAGAACACAACGGCGGCAGAGAGCTGTGACGTCACACAGATCGAGATCCTGGATTAAGTTTTCAACACTCTCTGCCTCCTCCAGACAGCAACAAAGTAAAAAAAAAAGATAATGAATTTGTGGAGACCCTGATACAGCATTAGATCTTCTGAACAAGTCACTATCATTTTAAGGAGTCATCTTCAAGCAAGAAAAATTCAGCCACTACAGGTTAAGCGAGAACAAAATTGGGTGAAGTTAAAGGTTACCTGGAAAACAAACTTGTAGCAGTAAAATGAGCAGGAAAATGTAACGTGCGCGAGAGGCACCCGTGGTCGAAACTCTCTATTTTTAATAATGTGTTAAATTGCTTTCGGATAAAAATTTCTATTCTACTAAATTTTTCTTTCTCGCGTACATGGCCGTAGGGTGCGGGCGGTTTTTAACCCCCCCAAACAATTTAATGTAATGATTGTACCGATGTGGTTTCTCGGACTTTTTTAAATTCTATGTCGTAACCAGCTTCAGTTTTTGCTACTGAGAAGTTTCCTCGTAAGAGCGGTTACTGAAAGCAAGAAGTTGTGTGGTGTAAGAAAATGTTCATTCACGAAATGCGACGTTCAATACAACTTAAATTCAGACCATTCTTTTCAAGTTTTTCCGTTTCAAGCCTTTCTAAGTCACCTCTTTTGGAGAAAAGGTCATAATTTCGAGACTGAGCAATGGGAAATGGTCGTGTTACGTAGTAGCAGAGGGATTCCAGCTGCTGCTGACTATTTCTATGTCAACAACCTAAACTAAACTCTGTGGAACTTGTCTACCCACTCACTTGTGATTTGTTCGCATTTTGCAACGACCTGGGAGATCTGTACTGCAACAAAGTTAGAAGTTAAGCAATAACTATAAACATACAATGTTGACACAACTACAGGAAAAATTTAAACAGTTAAAATCAATAATACAAAAACAAACCATTCATCAAACTTTACCAAAACATTTTTCAGGAAAGTTCACAAAAGAATTTTGTGTCCGCAATTATATGGCACAAAATATTAATACATTTATGGCCCCAAAAGGTATATTATCTTCAACTAACCCAAAACCTAGGAATACACTGAGTGATGCGACAGCATCACTGTACGACAAATTATTTACAACAGTGATGAAAAAAGTAGTGCTATGCCACGAAAAAATTCATGTTTCCTTGAGAAGTACACGGTAATATCAGCTTCCAGAAAAGACTTGTTCTAGTAAATTTACGGGAAAGTTATCTGGCTTTAAAATATCAGTACCCGGAACAAAATATTGAATTATCAAAATTTTGCGAATTACATCCCAAGTATTATGTTATAGTTCGGAAAAGTGGGGCAAACAAAGTTTAAATTTTCACTACTTAACAAAACATGTAATTAATGATGAATAGAACTCTTTGATGAGATGAGAGTTTAATTCAGACAGTTCACTTAAGTCACATAAAATGTCTGGCCAAAATAATGTGCAACCCTACTCATCCAAAATGCCACTCTGAGAAGTGAAGCAAGTATCCTCTAGTCAATATACTGAAAAAACATTGATACAAAACTCTGAAGAATCATTTATCAACCTAATTTCATACAAAGAATGGGTTGACAGTTTACGGGAGTACAATGGTAGCCAGTGGATGAATTTGTTGATGAATGTTTCCGTAATGGACTCTTTCCTATGTGCGATCACCCTAAATTACAGGGCCTCCTTTAGGAGAGTTTTACGTTGATTTCTGAGTCCAAGTTGGGTCTTGGGGTCTCTAGAGGGTTTTTTCCTGGGTTTCCAGTAGCCTCGAGGATCTCCGCTTGAGTGGTAATTGGTGGAAGCCCCAGTTGACGGTGCCGGCGCATTCCCTTTCCTCTTCGGACCTCCCACTCCACTGGCCATGGAGGGGTAGGCCCGGGAGGGGAGGGGGTGGTCTGGTTCCGTTGACTGGCGGTAGGGGCGCGCGCGTCGGCAAGTCGAGCTGGCGGCCGCTCGAGCACTGAAAGCTCACTCTTGTGTCGGGCGTGGACTAGGAAGGGTCGGTGAGGGGAAGCCACCCTCAGTTTGAAAAAGGGATTAACGAGTGCTGCCGGACGGTAACCAGGACTTCCTGTGTGCGCTCTGCTTCGTTTGCTAAGGTGGGAAATCGCAATGCCGTGGGACGTTGCGGTCGTGCTGTGAGTCCGCTAAATTGACTGCATTCACAACGAGAAATGGGTGAGTCTCCCTTGCTTGTTTCTGAGCTGACCCAAATCGTCGCCCTGAAGGTCCATCCAACTGGGGCAAATAGCAAACTTTAGATTCCCTCCTTTTTCCTGTGTGCCAAGCGCAGCCGTCAACGAGGCCGGGAGAGCCGCATAACGGCAAATTATGTCAAGGTGCCTGGAATTGCGCAGTCCGATGAGCTGATTATAACTAAAGGTCGCCCTCAGACAAGGAGATTGTCTCTATGATCTTCTGATTTCCCTGAAATTGCTGGAGACTAACTAAACCCTTTAGGAATGTTATGAGTGTTATGGTTTTGTGGTGGAAAACTCGATGCGTTTGATGTCGTGATTGTGATAATTATCTGGCCCTTTATTCATATTGGTAATGTGGTGGGCAGTTGACAGGATTTGAGAGTGTGTAAAATTGAACTGTGGCATCTAGCACCCATATGGATGTAGGCTTAACATTGTAACGTCTTGTACATGTAAAAAAAGGTACCTGAATATATAGTGGTGATTAGTGATTTTGCTCGAGTTTTCTTTGTTCAAGAATGCAGTTACTGTACCCTTGCAACCTACATCTATAAGGATAGGTAGGAGTGTTGCTGAGTCTTGCCCTGTTTGTGTGAGCTTATCCGTGGGGTTAAGCCTTCGGAGTGTTTTTTTTTTTTTTAGGCCTTCGGCTGAGTAGAGAGTATATTGGGCCATTATCGGCTCACCTTCAGAAGCAAAAAGGAAATAGCTATTGTAACTAGTGATTTTTCAGAGAGTTACTCCATTCTGCAGGATGAAATCCAGTCTTGCCACTGGCCAAGTACTCGAGCTACATTCCACATATGTGTAATGTGCTACAAAGAACATACACAACTGAAGCACTTCAATATTGGTTTTATTTCAGATTGCTTGGAACATAATACTATAAACAAATGTTAATACATTAAAAAAATGTATTCTATTTCTGACTGCACGAATTCAGACTTTAAAAATATATATTTCTCAGATGGTACAGCAGCCAAATATAAATCCTACAAAAACATTTTTAATTAGTATCAACAGTCAGAATTTTACCGTTGACGTAGAGTGGCACTTCTTTGCCACATCACACGGCATGTGATAGCTTAGGAGGTACAGTGAAGCAGATCTCTAGTATCCTTACAGTGAACAAATTCTGACTCTGAAGAAACAATTTGACTGTTCAAAACATTAAATTAGGGAAATTCATTTTGAATTTTCAACTCCGGAAGACTATATCTATACAGCGAAAAAGAACAGTCCAATTTAAGGATGTAACAGCAATAACTGACCACAAACTCATTACACAATAGCTACATCAAACTGTGGAAACTCAACCCAGGTGTATTCGAAGCACCAGAGAAAAAGTAGGCTACATGCAGTTTCTGAACGTACATATCTTCTCAACTCTTATGCATTTCAAACAGTTACATCAGGCTACACAACTGCTGAGTAACATGGTGCAAGGCGGCTGGCCTGTATCTTCTTCTGTTGTTACAGCTTAAGGGCTTGTTCCCGAGTTTTTTTCAGACTGGTGCCAATAACTCAAATATTTTTTAACCAAAAGTTTTGAAAAAATTTGAGTCAATGTGCAATCACACGATGCACAATACCGTGGACGCATTTTTTACAATGTACCATTCGCCAGCAAAAAATAACTACCTTCATTTTTGCTTATTTTCACGACGAAAAATGTGGTACTTTGGGTAATGAAATCTAAAAAAACTTTCAGTATAATTCTACAAAAATATTCAGCTACAAATTATAACATATGAGTGTCAAAACTGTGCAGCGAAATTTTGATATGAGTATTAGGTAGCAATAAAAAAATATTTTCGAAATCACTGCAAAACTCTGTAACAAGGCTTTAAACAAAAAGAGTGAAAGAGTTTTTCCTGTAAACAACAATCCAGACAATGTGCATATGTGCAGCTTTCAAGGACTTCATTAGGTCTCGTATACTTTTTGGATGAAAAAAAATAGAGAATAACCTAAAGTGCAAATGTTCAAAATTAGTAATTTTTTTGTGAGTGAGTTGAGAACTAAAAATCCCAACAATGCAATGTCTACTTGTTAAAAGGCTGCTAGTAATTATTTTAGTACATCAAAAATTATCTTCTCTTGAATAAAGAGAACTACTACTGCAATGATTATCACGATTTTATACACTAGTGTATTACGTACGAAAATATTTGACAGTAATTGAAATTGCTGAATTGTTTGTCTTATTAAGAATTGTTTCAAGAGATGCAAACTTAAAAAAATTTAACAGCACAATTCATGAAGTTCTTAAATGATTTCCACTTTGTCACTTAATACTGTCCGCTTTTTCACTGAATGCCAAACACAAATTTCCTTTTGGTCGTTCGACAAAAATTCATTCATTGTTTTGTTTGTTTCTCATCATCTTTTATACCGTCTGCATTCTTACTTAGCTACAAACATGCTACCAGTATACATGCATAATGTCCACTGCCGCCTGCAGTCATGCCAACTTCTTGTTATGTCCTTTACATTTCCTTACATAATCCCAGCTATACACAACATTCATCACATTAAAGTCCAATGTTCCTGTGTGCATTTGATGTACATGAAGCAGTGACTAACGTGACGACTTTTAGACATTTCTGCAAAGATATGTTTTCACTTGCTGCAGTGCACTCAAAGAATTTCTCCTGCAGCAGCTGATCTGGTACAGAGAGTACCTGATCGAAAATAATTCTTCCTTGGTGTGGCAAATCTCTGAGAGCCTGAACGATTTCTTTTACACAGCAGACACTCTTATGTAGAACAGATGGCAGCATAACAAGTTGTGCTGAGAGTTTGAGCAAATTGAAATCATCTTTTCATATACCTAGATGCTGATCTATTAATTCACTAGGTATATGCTCCCCTTTTGCTGCATTAAACAAAACACTTCCCAGAGGAAGGGATAGGTAAGAGTAATCTTCAATTTCATTTGTGAGCTTGTCAACAACTGCAAAATACTACATACTAAAAGACTATAATATGAACACTTATCTTCCATTAACTCACGTTGGAGAATATGTGCTAGATTTTCACTTCTATGAATTCACATTGGAGTATTGTGTTAGTTTTTCAATCATTTAATTCTGTATGTCTGCAATCAACCATTTCTTATGGTTAGCAAGCCAGTTTTAAAGAAAAGGCACGCCTTCAGTTCGTTCCAGGAGCTGCATGAGATTTCCATTACTGTGTTCAAGACCTCTAATAGCCAGACCACTACGGAAAAATTGTTGAACAGAACTGAAAATTGTCTTAAAGCTATCCTAGCTTCTCTTTGTTGATTTTTGATCTGCTCGCTTATTTGCAATAATGATAGGCGTACCTTTGAAATGCTGCAAAACATGATGCAGAGAATGTGTATGACATTCACTTTTCTCATGAATTTTATATTTCTTGCAGACTTTGCTCCCGTCTAACATAAATGCACTTTCAGAACGTACTCTCTTTCGCTTCCCCAGTTTGCAGGCCAGCATACATTGGCAGCAGAGGACATTGTCACATTCAAGCACACAATATAGCCATTTGTGGTCTTCAAATCATTCACTACGGCAGCATCTTCCATTTTTGTTTTTCGAAAACTGATGTGAGGGTGGCGGCACGAACTGGTCAGGGACTTCACTGAATACTGCAGGCTGGAGTTTGTTTACCCTCATCTTGTTCTTCTCGCTGATCTTGTATAATGTCTATGCAATGGGAATCTGTATTCTAGTTTTCTATAATGGTAGAAGTAAGAACACTTGGTCAGATTTGTTACGTTGCTCGTTCACCTGTAAAACAGTTTAAGTGTTACAAGTAGGTAATGAATCTGTTCAAATGATGCGCTACTGACAAAATAACTTCTATGTTAAAGTTGATAAAGTATTCAGGCATATAACGTGCAAAGCAATGTTGCTTCAAAGGTTTGTATTAATTTATTTTAGGTACACTTAGGCCATTAAGAGGCCTATATCTGAAGCTATTTCCCGCATTTGAGGCATGCAAACAAGGGAGCGATAAGGGCAAGACTGTCGCGCACTTTAGAACCATGCCGCCTCTATGCGCAGAACACTGAACTGGGGCCCAATTAAATATCGCTATTCAGAGGATATTTATGCTGTATATTGACATATACATCATATTATTATGGCACGTTTCCTGCCAACATAACTCATACTGTAACACATTTAAAGAACTCTTAAAACGTCTAAATAAGAACATACTCAAATAATCAATCTGAGAACACAAGCCATTAAATACGGACATTAGGGTGAAAATCAGTAAAATTTCACTCTTGAATATAGCCTATAATTGGCAAATGCCACATTATCAGCAACACATTGGCACTGGATCATTTACAAATGCTGTCTATTACACAAGTTATGTCTTACATTTATAATGATTACAGTGTGGCTCAAAAACAAAGTCACAAATATAATTTACTTCACATTAACAATAAACATGAATTGCTAGAGTTACATGAGTTACGCCAAATACTTTTACCAATTTGAATCAAACAAAACAAGCAACGTGTATGGCAATGCACTAGCAATAATTATGACTATGTATACTGATTTCTACGTTGCTCAACAACATATTTTAGTAGCATATTGCAATGAATTATCCATAAATACTATATCACACTAATTACAACACCTATGTGCAGGAATTGGCAATTCAGTAACTAAATTAGTACAAATACAACACATAAACATGTTTTACTTGCGTTGTGACGACACTAAACGCAAATGGTGATATGTAATCAGGCCCCTGACGTGTAGTACTTTTGCCGATGGCTTTTTCTACGAGACTAAGCGGTGACCCTACAATTTTATGTGTGGAATGATTGTAGCAAAGTCCAATGCATATTGCTATATTTGTGTTTTACCGATTTTTTTAATATTTTTTAAGTGACAATACTGAAAATGCAGTTTTTAGCCGTTCTGAGAAGACCCAAAATTGTGTTTCTAATAAGTGTGCTGAATTTTTTAAATTGTAGAGACATAGTTTGACGTTTGAGTTCTTTTAATAAATAAGCATAATTGGGCGCAAGTTTGGTAGTTTCTCATAAAAAATTTTTTTGTAATATGGTGCAAAAATGTTTATGCGCCTAGTGTATAGGACTCTAAAAGAGTACGCCTACTTACTACATAGCAAACTTAAATGACAGAAATATTACTACTTCTAGAATATCTAACAATTCTATGGACTGTCAATTTACCTGAAACCACCTGTGAGGTTCAGATAATGAGTTTATACAAAACATGTTTAGAGCCATGTTAAATTTCTTTCCAATCTAAACAAACCATAATACAAATGCAAATGAAAAACGACTGGCAGCCAGAAATGATTGCCGTCAAAACAGCAGCACTGAGATCAGCCCTAAAAATAAGAAATAGCTAGATCTTGAAATTAAATTAACCATTTTAGCACCTTTACCTTGACATCTTCATTAGACTTCATCTTCTTGAAGGACACTTGTTTTAATGTAAGCAAATCCTTCTTTACCTTTTTTACTTTGGCGTAAACCGCATTCCCGGCTTCTCCACAACAGTCTGCCATGTTAAACCGCCTGCATGGCAACCTTACCCCCTCCAAGAGATAGTTGGACTTGCCCAGTGATGAGCCATCGCAATCCCAGATCCCAACCACAGATTATTAAAATAAATAACCCACTCCAACAGCAAAAACTGTAGAGAATTTAAATTAAAAATAAATATAAATATTGTTGCCCTACCAGGCCACAGGCCAGGTGGAGTTGCGCCTGGTCACGGCAGGTGTTCGAAGAGTGTCAGTGGCAGGTGTGTGCTAGTTGGTAATGGCAGATGTGTGGTACTTGAGTATGTGTGGCGGATCAGTGACGGCAGCAGGGCGTGTGTGAACTTGACACCGACGTGCGACACCTGCCATCCCGGCCGCCGCACTGCCATCTGCCAGTGCAGGACACATAGCTTCGCCGCCCCCTCCTTCTACCAGCACATGAAGAAGGCAGTCTGGAAGCAGCAGCCGCGACGGACGGAACGAGAGACGTGGTGCGCTTCAGGACTCTGATTCGTCCAGCGAGAATTATGTAACGTGTGTGTGCAACTATCCAGCCCAGTGTTCTACTTTGTTTTGCCATTTGGAGCTGGCTCGCTTAAGGCCCTAGGGTATGGGGGTGTGGACCGCCCCATAAGTATCCATGCAAGGTTTAGTTTTCTACAGGTCCTTCCTGCTTTTCCCGATACGCAGCTGTTTCGAATCGCCAGGTGAGAGAGGGGCACACCGACACGAACAGACCACGACCCATCAAGCCTCGTGTTCCCGGCTACACGCTTAACTGGGCCCAGAGAATTCCAACGCAGCTCCGTTCCTACTTCACTCTCACCGGACACGGCGCCAATATGTATTATCAAATACTTTTAGTATTATGTTAGTGTCTTCATGTATATTAATTCAGTTTAGGTTAATATTCATAACAGAACTTATCACAATGGAAAGTTAAAGAGTAAATTTTAAATCATCAATATTATTCATCATATTTTTTGTCAGGGTTCATATGTAATCATCCTCACTCATTTTTGTTTTTGGCATGCACCAGCCCCAAGTTGAGCATGGTATGTCGCCATCACAGCAGTGTTCATGTACCAGTTTCCAAACTAACAGAATATGTTGAATGAATGTGGAACCAATAAATAATTTTCTGTTACACCAGAGCTTTTATGTACATGTGTCAACCCTCTAAGCCTTAACCAGGCATTGCTCTGGCCTTAACAAGGGTGCAACATATAGTGTGCATCATACAGCCAGCAGGACGTCCGCGACCTGCAGGGTAGCCGCTGGGCAGTCGACCACACTTCCTGAGGCCGGGATCTCATGCTCATATTCTGCACAGTTAGCCTACCACGCGGAACTGGTGCCTGAGGGTAGGCCTATATTGTCTGTCCTTTCCAAACTGCAACTCTTACCAAAAATCCCTGAACACAGGTCACATCAACTTTGATATACCACATTACAATGTTTTCTAACCGTGTATGACTGAAAAGAACAAAATTAGCCAGGATTCGATTTTTGAGGGAACATGTAGACGGGGTGACATGAAATAAATGATGTTACTGATACCATTATTGACGTAAATTCTTTAATTCAGAGATATTGGAATGTAAAAGAATCCCCAACAAAAAAAACCCAGTGACACAAATACAAATGACTAGCCAATCAGAGGTGAAATAACCTAGGATGCATATGGCAGCAATTGTCACATACAAACAGGAAAAAAAATAACTTGAACTACTGCGACTTGGAGGAAGAATAATACCACTGTAAAAAAACAGAATAGGACATAGACATGAAAGGAAAACCATTTCGGCAAGACCAATTTTCATTCATTACACATTATATAAACAAATCACAACAGTGCACCAGTTTAGGCACTCATTTAGCTTCTATTTTGTACACAAAGACAGTGACGGAATGAAACGCCCCGCTGCAGTCACAGTATTTATAATACTGAGCAACACCTCATGTGGCGACCACAAATCTCAGGTCAATGTCACATCGCATTATTTTGCAAAACCCTTTCTTGGCTAAACAGCAACATCACCCAAAACCAGGGGCACAACTCAAATTACAAGGGGAGGTGGGCCAAACACAATAATCACCGTTTTATTTTCTTTATCGAGTTACAATGGTCACCATCTTGGACACGAGTTTTGCTTCCATAAAATAACTTTATATTATATACATCACTACTATAACGAACACGTAAAATTATTGCATT